>JAWZYT010004923.1:50000-90000 GCA_034508575.1 Petrolisthes manimaculis | reverse complement strand
AGTGTTTTATTGATTATTATATGTGTGTTCAGGGAGAGATTACGGGGTTTTGAACACGGTGAACTTTCTCTCATCTCCGAGCCCGGGTGACTGAAAGGAGTGGCGGGAAGAAGGGAGTGGCGGGAAGAAAGGAGTGGCGGGAGGAAGTGACGGGAGGGAAGGAGTGGCAGGAAGGAGGGAGTGGCAAGGAGTGGAGAGGAATTTGATTTTATTTTTCGATTATATTATTTACTTATTACAACCTAACTAACTCTACTAACTTCACTAACTCCTAAATAATTATTATACACTAAATAACTCTACTAACTCCCACTAAACTATTATTATACACTAAATAACTCTTAACTTCACTAACTGGTAAACTATTATATCATTTACCCTTAATTAACTAACTCCACTAATTCCTAAACGATTATTAAACACTAACTCATCTACTAGTCTAATTCCTAAACGTCTATTATAACCTAACTAACTCTTACTAACATCACTAACTCCAACACTAATACTAAACACTAACTAACATTACTAACTTCACCACTATTACTAGATTTAATAATTATACCCCAACGAGAGATAGACGAGTTAAGATGAGATAAAATTCCAATTCCTAAAAGTAAAAAATATATTATTAAATTAAAACCTTCGTGCGTGTAGTCAAAAACCATTAATATTTTTTTTTCTATCTAATCAATATCATGCCAACTCTAGCTAATTATACACCACTAATGAACTTAATTAAAGCAAAACGTAAAGTGGAATACCAGAATGCACTAATGTTGCTTGGACACGCATCTCTCTGCATGCAATGTTGATCAATCAGAATTATTATTATTATTATTATATGCGAGGAATTAAAACACGTGTAACATAATGTCTTAAAATACCTGCATGTAATCGTGTATGAAAATTGGAGGCTTTTGATTCCACCTTACCATGCCATGTAACAAGCTCCTTCCATATAGGTGGTGTTTCGTGGCAATATTTGAAGGACTTGTTTATCTCCAAATTTCCTACTACATCACAGGGTTTCTTAAGGGGTTCGTGTACTTTTGGTACATTGGAGCGCTTTGATTCCTCCAATGTATGCCAGAAAACAGCTGGACCAGAGGAACAAAAATAATGGTGGTCTGTTGCTTGTAATAGTTTGGAGGACGAAATTGCTCCGGATTAACCAACACTGTAAAATAATATGCCTGAACTAACTAACTTCATGCAATTTTCGACAACCCAAAACAATTCACCCAAAATAATTGAGGTATAGAATAAAAAAACGATGTACCGATACGATGGCTGTGGGGTGTCATGACGGAGCTATTGTGTTGGTCATCGTTGTAGCCCAAAACCTTGAATTATTCTCCTGTGTAGGCAGGCTATGGCAAGGGAGACGATGATATATGAACAGTAAGTCGATAAAATATGACCACTGGGACGATGAAATGTGACAAGAGAGACGATGAAATTTTACCAGTGAGACGATGAAATATTACCAGTGAGACGCTGAATTATGACTTCAGAGAGACGATAAAATATGGCAAGAGAGACGATGAAATATTACCACAGACGATGAAATACGAACACTGAGACGATGAAATATGACTGCAGAGAGACGATGAAATAGGATGTGTCGCCTACGTAGCGTTTCCAGAATCACGAGATATAAGAATTTGATATATATATTATTTTCTCGGCCTTCCCAAATCTCGTGACGTAGTGTTTATTATAATGTCCTCGAATTCCTAGAGCGTGCATGGATAGATGGTGGGATAGTGGTAGGATTATCTTCAGTATAACTCTATCTATAATAACAATAACAACATGCACTGAGTATTATCCCTAAAGTTTGAAATTACAATATACAGTACAGTCGCAGCGAAGGTTTTTTATTTATTTATTTTTAATGCTATTTTCTCTGTTATTGTTTGGTAATTGTTGATCTCAGGACGCTACATTCGCACTATATACTCTATAACAACTTTAGATCTTAAGACAATATATATCGCCCATTTTACACAAAGTAGATAATTAAAATATGGAGGTGAGAGACGGACGGTGTTACAGAAGTGAGACAACAAGGTGAGAGACGGACGGTGTTACAGAAGTGAGACAGCAAGAAAACACAGAACGAAATTGTCACAGTAGTAAAGTTGAAAATATTCCCTGCCCTAATCCACATGTCCCTGGAATTTCTGAGCCAAACCACAACATACTGTACATACATAAATAATTCAAAGGTGTGTGTGTGTGGTGACCTAGTGATATTTTTCAGAGGGTCATGAAGAGCTGGAAGGTCAAGCATCAGGCTACTATTCCTACCAACTCATTCCTTCCACATTCATCTGGTTCTTTCACAAGGTAATATTATACTTTTGTTACATTTAAAGTCGACTGATTCCTTCTAACTATGAGAAGAAACCATAACAAGTCAAATGTATAATGGTAACCTGTTTGTTGCTTAAAATATTATCAAGGAATTGGTTGCCTAAATTAATTCTTGGGGAAAAAGTCTCATCGCCCTTCAATTCATATTATTTTGCAATACACATTAAGCGACGAAGATCCTTTTCCTGGTTGAAGTAGTTAAAGAGGGAAATACAGTGTCAGTAAATATGGAGCAACTGATTTCTTCTAACTATTCTAAGGTCCTATTTCTTGGCATGCTTTGGAGAAATCAAGGCATTCTCATGTACAGTTGGCCACACATGAAGCTGATGGGGTCATTACTTGTGAGTTAGCTAGCTACATAGTGAACAAAATATGTAGTTGGTTGACACACAGACAGTAAAATATTATTACTGTCTGCCTGTCAACAAACTATAACTTTTGCTCACTTTCCTTCCTCTTGTAGCTACTTAACAAGAAACGAGGTGTACCAGCTTCATGAGTGGCCAACTGTACCAAAAAATATAGTACTGGTATACCCTTAATAATACGATCCCTAGTACAGTATAGGAAGGGCAGCAGAAGACCTTACCTGCATCATAGCGAGGCGAGACACCCCGCCTGTGGCTGCCATCCTGGTGGTGCCGGAGGTGTGGTAGTGAGTCCCAACGGTGGCCATCACATCACTCCAACACTCTGGAAACAAAAACAACACAACAACATTAACATTAATAGGTTACGGTGTGTGTGTGTGTGTGTGTGTGTGTGTTGGGGAGGAAAAACATGGCAAGGTAAGAAACTAATGGAAAAACGTAAGTGTGTGTATGTGTAGGCTATATATATGTGTATGTGTATATATATATGTATGTGTATGTGTGTGTGTGTGTGTGTGTGTGTGTGTGTGTGTGTGTGTGTGTGTGTGTGTGTGTGTGTGTGTGTGTGTGTGTATGTGTGTGTGTGTGTGTGTGTGTGTGTGTGTGTGTGTGCGCGCGCGCTAGGATTTAATACTACTCCACTGAAAGAGAATTTGGTGTACCGGAAAAATAATATTAGTAAACTCGCACCAGAAAATTGTATAAGAAGCTGTAGACGAAAAAATAAAAATAATAAAAATAATAATAATATAAATCGAAAATACAACTGCCTCTCACATCTCCATCCTCAAAAACTGAACCCACCCACCACTTCCATCCCTGATTAGCCTAGCCTTATAGTCCAGGAGTGAAAGGGAAATGTCAGGCGTCCCTTCACTCACTCGTGCAATATTTACCTAGGACGAAGAGAAGGTCAGGTCAGGCACACGTTAGGACACCTGTGACTAGACTATGTGGTTATGTAAGAGCAGAATGATGTAATATGGTGTTGGTAAGTTGACTACAGAAGCATACAATTCCTCCAATCGTATTCAAGAAACGGTTGGTTTGTCTTAGTTAAACTTATTCAAGACGCGGTTGGTTTGTCTTAGTTAAACTTATTCAAGACGCGGTTGGTTTGTCTTAGTTAAACTTATTCAAGAAGAGGTTGGTTTGTCTTAGTTTAATTGTTTGTTAGTCTGTTTGTTAGCATAGTTTGGTGGAGTCAGAAAAATAAGGTGAACTTTTAGTTTATTGAACTGGTGTGTCTTCCAGCTTGTTTGTAGGAGTCAGATGCATCTCAAATGGGTGATAGGATATTTGCCTTCCCTCCCTCATGATTTACGTAAAATGTCAAGGATCTCTTTTGTACATGCTTTGTGTGTGTGTGTGTGTGTGAAGGGCGGCTCCACCCAACACGACCAACAACATGCAAATTATCAGTTTCTTTCCTAATACAAATTCTCTTATACAATGTTATCATGGGTTCAGTCTTGTGTAGAGTCTAATCTTAAAGTCGTATCCTTCACCGCCAGATGTCACTGGAATCATATTACTTGCTCATTTGCGTTTTTGTTTACATATCACAAAAATAAAAAACATGGTTAGCCTATCGTGGAAAAACTCACTCTCACTCTCTCTCTCTTTCTCTCTCTCTCACACACACACACAGCTCCCGTAAACATCGACCAACCCACCAGGAGTGTAATCGTGTAGGTGTGAGGGCAAGGAGACACTACGACCCAGGTTCTTCTTCACGTAATCTCTACTGAAGGAGAAGCCCGTAGCGGTAAGCCTTATGAACGGGTCTGCGTAGGATGGCTGACGGAGCTGTTTCTGATAATCCCTGCTAAAGGAGAAGGGAGGCAGCGGCGGAGGAGGAGGAGGAGGAGGAGGGGCAAGAGCAGGAGTTGGAGTAGATGCTTTGGGAGACTCTTCTGTGGATGACTGTCTATGCACGTTTCCCTTAGGTATGGGTAAACTGTGTCTCGGAGTAGGAAGGTCGGGGTGAGGTGTGGGTAGGAAGGGACGTGGGTCAGGAGGTGTGGGTAGGAAGGGACGTGGGTCAGGAGGTGGGCCGAGTGTTTCCCCATCATCAACATCATCATCTTGCACAGACTCCCTCCGCTGCCTTCGTTCGCCCCCTCGTCTCGCACGTCCTCTGTCTTCGATCTCCTGAAACCGGCCCCGTCTCCCTCGTTCCTCAGGTTCATCCCTCTGGAGTTGGCCATGTCTCCATTCTTCAACCTCGTCATACCGGTCACTTTTTCCCTCCTCTTCCTCCTCGAAACTCCACGCACGTCTCTGATGGCTCTTTGGGTGAATCTGGCCTCGACCCCAATAAAGATTTTCACCCTCGCTCAATCTTAATCCCGTTGGTTGTCGATCCTCAGCCTCCTCGTATCGCCACACAAATCCTCGTTCCCTACCGTGACCCTGCTGCCATCTGGACCCAGGAGGACTGGGTTGGGGAGTACCTGTGTGGTTGTTATGGTAAGGGGACACCTCTGGCCTTTGCTTCAGGGGTACATCACATTCCTCGCTGGTGATGTAGAACGGAGTTTTCCTAGCCATATAAAGGACTCTGTGATATGAGTGTCGCAGAACCTCCCTTCATCAATTTGGAACTTTCTCTGTCGGTGTGTGCCTTGCTGACTACCGTGGTGCATATTCAAACAAACACAGCCATGATTCCTACTAAGAGTCCACATCATTATCACGGCACTGGCACATGTTTCAGTAGTGCCATGACTTCAGAAATGGCACCTCACCTTGCTACCTCTACGCTCTACCGAATAAAATCTTTGAGGTAGTGGTGTACTGCAGTACATACTCAGCTGACAGATATAATTGTCACTCTTTGCTGCATATTCTACACACGGTATGGTTCGAGAGTTACACGTGTCAACATTTTCAAACTCTCCTGAAAGGCAATTGTATTACCAAACAATATCATTGGGTGTCCTAAGAGCAATAGGGTTGTTTGTTGTAGTTCACAGCCACTTTTCTAGCCTACCATATCAACTTCTACACTTGTACTAAGACTGATATTTTTCTTAGCATTATTGTCGTTTGGGTTTGATTATAAATACGAATTACTGTTCCATTTTGCTGATATTAAGACTCGCATTTTTCCTTTTTGTCCTTCTGGCTTGCTTATAAACACGAATCACTGTTTTCTTTGCTAAATGTGAAGGAATAAGGTATACACTACACTGTCTACCAAGAAGCAGGGAGAGTGACTAGTACATGTGAATGAGGGAGCGTCTTGCCCCCACCGCCTCTCCCCTTCCACTTGCCCTCCACCGTTCCCCAGCTTGTGGAGGTGCATGGCCTAGTCTAACTTATCAGGGAGTCATGACACCCACCTCAAGCTCTTTGTCATTCTCACTGACTTTGTGCTCTCATTCTGTCATGCACATTGTTTTCATCATATCGTTTGTCTCTCTCACAATCTTCCACCAAGAGCACTCATACTACTACTGGCTTTATATAATCTCCCACTCTATCACCCCCATTTTGCAATATAAATCTTCGTCACATCTGAATGTGATCGAAATGGAAATTATATGTTCTCCTTCCACTCCAGGGACATCAAACCTCTATAACAAAATCTCCAAAATGTTCGAGCAACTGTTTATGTCCAAGCAGTCTAAGTTGGGGGAGGTCTGGTAAATTTAAATAGGGTGGTAAAACACTAATGTCCGCAACTGTACATATAGCCTAGTCTACACACAGCTGCAGCACGCCAAATATTCAGTCTTTTCATCAATATGCTCTTGACAACATATTATTTTTATTCCTGTATACTGTTTCATGTCGCAAGTAGCCTAAGCTAGGTGTTGTCGTGGCGTGTAGTGTGTATATGCAGGTGTTGTCGTAGGCTGTGTTGTGTGTATTTGTATTTGCAGGTGTTGTCGTGGGCTGTGTTGTGTGTATTTGTATTTGTAGGTCTTGTCTGTCATAGGCAGGTGTTGTGTGCATTTGCAGGTGTTGTTGAGGGCTGTGTTGTATGTCCTTGCAGGTGTCGACGTGGGCTGTGGTATGTATTATGCAAATGACACAAATATCGACTCTCACTTTACGAATTTCCAACTTTTATCATATTCTTGCGAGGGGAATCTTGGGAGTAATAAAATGTGTATCTGCGGCCTCGGTGTGAATGTGAACAATGAACCTACGTAGCCCTCTGTATCGGAGATATAAAATACTAATACATGTCATCTACTGTACTGGAATCCTATTTACTGAACACAATGAAGCAAAAAAATAAAAAGAAACATAGTCACCCTGCCAACTAGAGAATGTTTGTTGTGGTCACCTCGTGTGTGTGTGTGTGTGTGTGTGTGTGTGTGTGTGTGTGTGTGTGTGTAAGGGGTGGAATGTGTTAATATTTGACCATGTGCGTGATCTGATGTGATATGTGCGTGGGGTCACTGAGGTGTACAGCGCGACGTAGTGTGTGTGTGTGTGTGTGTGTGTGTTTGTGTGTGTGTGTGTGTGTGTGTGTGTAGGGAGATATTGAAAAGATCCAGGTGTTGAATACATAGTGGGGAAAAATATAAGCAGGTAAAAGAAAATATAACGAATGGAAAGGAGAGAAAAAGTGCGAATGGGAAGTTGAAAAGAATTGGTGGTGGGGAAGGGAATAGAAAGAAGGGCTGGGGATGAGAGTGGAGATGACTACAGAAGAGAGGGAAGGTTAACAACAGAAAGAAGAGAAGACCTTGGAGTGGATGAGGAAATGCCTAACACTGGAGAGGAGGAAAACAATGAGATGCGAGGAGAGAAATGCATGTTGGGGAAGTCGAGGGGAGGAGGGAAGTGATTAAATATGAGTGTGTAGACAAACAATAAACTGGTGTGTTATTGATAAACAAGTATATACGTTCACAGTCTAGTAACGGGAGCAGTAAACAAGACTGGACAAACGGGTGAGGAAAACAGAGGATATTTGCGAATTAGAATGATGCAAATCAGAAACAGGATTGAGGATGAATGATGAAGGATTAGGACATCAATGAATTAGAATGAAGCAAATAAGAAACAGGAATGAGGATGGAGGATTAGGACATCAGTGAATTAGAAGAGGATTGAGGATGGAAAACGGAGGATTTAAGGACATCAGTGAATTAGAATAGGGCAAATCGGAGAGAGGATTAAGGATGGAGGATGTAGGATTAGAGGACACATGTAAATCATAACAGAGCAAATTCGACCCGAGAACTGAGGCTGAAGGACGGAGGAAAGTGATGTTGGTGTGACTGACCCCTGAGTAGTATACAAACTGATCAATGTCTTCATCTCGGGTAAATCTGGAGCAACTGATTCCTCCAAAGTATGCCAGGAAACAGGACCAGATCAACAAAAATAATGGTGCTCGATCTGTTGCTTGGAATAGTTTGTAGGAATCAGTTGCTCCAGATTTACTACCTACACTACGGTACGGCCCCCTTAAGGACCCTGTAATTGTGTATGGAAATTGGAGGCTTCTGATTCCTCTTGACTATGCCACCAAACAAGCTCATTCCCTATAGGTGATGTTTCGTGGCAATAATTGAAGGACTCATTTTCCTCCTCCAATTTTCTGACTACATCACATGCACGGTCCTTAATAGCTATTGATATATCGTAATACAAAAGAATAGGAGAGTCATTCTGCAGTGCCTAAAGTCAATAGTGAAGAGGCCATTGTGTCTGAGGAGTAACGAGACTGGAAACATATAACTCCAACAGATGAATCAACAGTTTTTAAACAATTCGAACTGTCGTCGTAACAAATCACTCACACACATATACATCTTAACACTCACTCACTCTCTCTCTCTCTCTCTCTCTCTCTCTCTCTCTCTCTCTCTCTCTCTCTCTCTCTCTCTCTCTCTCTCTCTCATACACACACACAAACAAAATTTAGATATTCTGATCAAATAAAAATAATGAATAAAGGCCAAACAAAGTGTACCGTAACCTTTGTTTTGATCTATACGGTATACCTGCCCTCGAAAGTAAAGTATATAATTAACACCATTTCGATAATAACGTCCTTGAGAAGTTATCACATAATTACATCTAAATTACTCCCAGGGCAAGAGAACAATCCTAGTAGCCTAGAGCCTCTTCCTGTCATAACAAAATACTCACTGAACCGTTTATTACTTCATATTGTCACTGCAGTCAATTTTATTTCCTTGCCTCTTCCTGTTATAACAAAATATACACTTTTTTATTGTCACTGTAGTCAATTTTATTTACGTGCCTCTTCTTGTTATAACAAAATACACATTGTACTGTTCATTGCTTATTGTCAGTGCAGTTAATTCTATTTCCGTGATACCAGTGTTATATGTTCAAGTACGAATAGCAGAACGTAACCTACGCTAATTGAAACCTGTAGCCACTGTAGGCTATACAAGTTAGTTAACATAATATATCTAAGTTAGCCTACTCCTTGCTCGTTTTCTGTAGTATAATAATAAATATGGTTTTCTTTCATACTCGACTCATTCATTAACCTGAAATAATCGTCGGGTAACTCCTCCAGTTATGGCAAGTCTTACCACACCATGTATCAAATAACTTCATGGCCTTTAGCGGCAACGTCACTTAATGTTGGGGGTTGTACTAAAGGTAAATAAAGAACTGAACAAAAAATTTTGAAAAGCCAAATTTTTTTACTTAAAATGAAATGTCCGGATCCAAAAATACTTTACTTTCAGAAAGTACACTACCATGATATACAATTTATAGGCTATGCCATGTTACAGACACCTGCTGTAATTAATGGTTTTGTTCTGTGTCGCGATATGGGAGCATTAGCCTAGGCCATAAATACACTACCATGATATACAATTCATAGACTAGGCTATGCCACGTTACAAACACCTGTTGTAATTAATGGTTTTGTACTGTCACGATATGGGAGCATTATAAATAATTAGTCTAGACCATAAACCTTCACACCGAGACAAAATCATGGTCTTCCTCAATTAACGAAAAGAAGCAAATTTACCTAAACCCATCTCAACTTAAAACAAAAGATATCAGAAATACAGAATATAATAACCATATAATAATAACCTGTATATAATAACGAATATACAATGCATAACCCGATATAACTAATTAATTTTTACAACATTTAACAATAAACAAATCTCTCCAGGAAACATACAAAACAAGGCTGGTGATGTTGCCTTCATTTTCAAGTTTTATCCAGTGTGCATTCTTCCTCCTACTTGAAATACACACACACACACATACATTCTTCACTTTCACTGCAAGGTGGTATATAGTAATATGCTTCAGGTGTCTGTTTTATTGCAGGTATCTGTTTCGTTGCACACATTGAAGGTACAAGAAGTCTCGCCTAGCCTAGCCTACACTTAAGTATCTTCCAGTTTCAAAGTATACAGCATGGCATATCATCTAATCTTACATCACACAAGCTTGTATTACACGAACTTACAACACACAAGCTTGTAATTAACTTCTGTACTGTATACATCGTGGGGTTTCAGAGTGATATTCTAACGTAAATAGTATGTCATTAGCCAAACTACGTCATGTCAGATTCCAGTCACTGTTCACTGAATATAATATGAAGAGATCAATCATTTTACTTTTACTGACTTTCCCATCGATATAAAAAAGGTGCCTGGAAATTAAAATTAATATTAAGTATAATACCAAATATGTCGGCAGTTATTTTAGCTTACTGTTGTTTTGGTTACATTTAGAAACTGGTAAACATTCGGGAGAGAGAGAGAGAGAGAGAGAGAGAGAGAGAGAGAGAGAGAGAGAGAGAGAGAGACCCAGCAACCGTTGTGGTGGTGCCAGCGTCATCATTAAGCAAGTCCGTGGAGCGTGTTGTGTTCTGCCAGTCACTCAACGTGGTGGTGGTGCTCTGTCTCTCTTCCACCCACTCACTCACTCATCCATACCTCACCACTTTCTCCACAATCACACACACACACACACGTGCATGCATGTTAACGTGCAAAAACACATACAGGCACACATTTTTTACTTTCACTGTCTGCGCATTCTTTCACCGGTATACTCACACATTTTTCACTTTCACTGTTTTCATTCTTACTCCGCATTGCTATTCTCTTAATTTTCTGTAAGTAATGCACGTACACAACTCGTCACTCACTGAAATACTTGCAGAATGACACAACACAATGACGCATATCAATGACGTACCTCCAGAATGACGCATCTATTACAATAAGCGTGCAATTCACTTCCGGGACGTTGAAGATTACTAGTTCCTCCAAACACTGTAATAAAACTGACTAAATTAAGGTAATCTTTTGCTTGAATTATTTTAGAGATGAATCAGTACCGGTAGCCCTCCAATTTTCCAGCAAGAGATTATCCCCTATAGGCCTAATAAGCAGTACTATATCAGACGATGTTAGGCTTCGCTGGACACGAGGGTTAAAATATAAAGTAATAATTATGTAAACACCTCAACATTGGCGTGTGATATCGGTACCTCTAAAGTCTAAATCGCTTCAAAACACACTCACACACATCACTGGCGCACTTCTACACGCATACACACACACACACACACACACATAGTCCAACCTGCACATTCCCACAATTTGCCTCCACACTTTCCTTCCCACATACAAAAATACTGTCATTTCCCGTCTTTTGGTCGCCCGCCCTCCACACCAACAACAGTCCTCCTCAGGAAAGAAATTCTACTCTCATGCTGGTGTATAAAGCAAGGCACTAGTGCTCATACCGGTATATAATTAGGCCTACACTCACTCGCAATCCAAAATTTGTATCCAGGTCTTGATGAAGTTTCGAATAATTTGACATACCCGGAGTACTTCAATCCGCCTCGACTGAGCATTTCAACTCAACTGAACTTTTCAAATTAGGGACAAGGTGGGTGACGTTAATTAAGGCAGGAATCACACCAAAGTCAATTTCCTTCGTTCTGTCCTTCATCTTCCGTGTACGGCTTACACTTGCCTCGTCCATATTAGTGTATTTCCTAAGAGAACATAATCATAAACTACACATGAGGACAGAGGAAACCATAAATTTACCGGAGGACGAAGGGAAACGTGATAGATGGGTTAGAATTGTACCGTACCCTTTTCACACTTTCGCCCGTCTCTTTACCAAGGAGGTGGGTGGCGTGGCGTTGTCCCCAATACCGTACCGTTCGTTGCAGTGTGCCCCTCCCTCCAGACTTCCATAAACAGCCACCACCTCCCCTCCCTCCTTCCTTCCCACAGCTGACTTGGCCTCCACTCTCCCCTCCTCGTATGTAGCATCAAGGCCATCTCACTCACTCACTCCAGCACCCCGCCCGCCTGTGACTCACCCACCACCAGACCATACTCGTACAGTGGGAGTATGCAAAAATGTTGGGAGTTTATACACCTTCCATTCACTGCTCAAATTATGGTGATTGTATAAAAGTTAAGAAAAGCGAAACGCCATTCTTCTTCTCTGCGTTACGAACAGTGGTATGACTCAAATAAATAGGAAACTTCAGCAGTTCTCTCACATTCCAAATAGGCCTACAGTATTTTTATCGCAACAAAGGAAGATTAAGAGCATTTTCCTCTGCCTGCAAAAATAAAGTGGTAACCATTCCACAATGAGGAGCAGACGTCAAAGCACTTTCTTTTCAGGGTATACATACATGGCAAAATAGTTTTTATAAATTACATAATATATTTATTATATAATATCCTACGTGCATTCCATCATCCAAGAAAAATTTAAAAATAGCAAATTAAGATAAAAACAATATGAATCAAGTAAAAGCAAAGGGTTTCGGTGGGTAACTATTCACAGGAAGGGAAATGTCAGGGTGCCACCGGGTTAGCCTAGTTCGTGTATCCTTTTCCGGAGCACTTGACTGAAACCGAAGACATTTTGTTGTTACTGTATACTCGTGTGTTTGTGTGTGTGTGAAATGTCAGGAGGTCCTCAGAAACCGATAAGCCTAACCTAGCCTATAAAGTACTCCACCCCCGTCCTAAAACATGACAACCATGAAATTAAATCATACACCAGGTAAGATAGGACAGAGCCAGATTTACCTGAGGCGAGAAAAAAACAAAAAACAGCAATGAATAGCGAAAGTTGTAGCCTAGTAATGTTAGGCCCTATAGCCTAGTCTCCTTATTCAAAGTTCTGTGGTTAGAATGTTAGTGATTGATCCTTAATAATTTTATAGAATTTTATAGAAAAATAATTTTATAGAAAAAAAAACAGCAATGAATAGCGAAAGTTGTAGCCTAGTAATGTTAGGCCCTATAGCCTAGTCTCCTTATTCAAAGTTCTGTGGTTAGAATGTTAGTGATTGATCCTTAATAATTTTATAGAATTCTCAAGTATCGGCGGAGTTAATCAGTAGGCTACACAGAAATTAAACATGACGCAAGCCTAATTAGAGCCAACTTCCCTTGTTACGATCTAAAACTGACATTTTCTGGAGAATTGGGATTATTATCTTTCTCGCGTTATAATTATTGTGTCCTTTGATGAGGTCACTTCCAAGGATGTTATCGATCAGGCTACAGGGGCAAATGTCACCTTGTGCCTGGTGCTGCTTCATTTCCTGCTGACCCAACAAACAAACCAACCAACTAGGCTATACCGGTATCCTACCCTGCCCCTCAGAGCCCTCACCATTACCACTAGGCTATAACTCTCTCTCTCTCTCTCTCTCTCTCTCTCTCTCTCTCTCTCTCTCATCACCACCGCTATGTTATACCTTCTTCCCTTACACTTCTCCCGTGACAACACTCCGCCTCATATTCCATCTCGTGCTACTTACAATCCAGCCTCCTCTCATTTTACATGCAATCTTTCCGTCCCACCTCTACCCGTCACACTATCTTTCCCTTCTACATAACCTTTCGTCACACATCTCTTTCCCTCTACATAACATTCCGTCACACATTTTTTTCTCCTCCATACATTCTTGGAGTCACACACACGTCTTAATTTTTTTCTTCGCAACACATTCTTTCGTATCTCATCTTCCATTCTTTCTCTGTTACATACTGTATCTTTCGCGTCATACATCATCCAATCTTTCCCTGATACACATTCTTTATGTCACCCATTCTCTAAGTCATGTAGTCTTCTTTTTATATATAAGCCAAACAGACTCTCTCTGCCTTACGGTATCTATCCTTCATGTTGCACGCCCTCCCACTCACACCTTTCTCTGAATAGTCTCCCACTCACACACTCTTCCCTTAACAGTCTCTCAGTCACACACTAACTTTTCCCGTCACACCCTTTCCTTGACTTACGTGTCCCCCCTGTGCTCCTTACAGACACAAAAACAATCCCACACAAACAAGCAAAAGACCCCCCACCACATACACACCCTCCACTTTTCGTGTTATACGGTACAGTAATATAATATACTCGTTATCATTAGTTATTCATCACATTACTGTCCGAACTACTCTTTAAAAAAATATATAGCTGTCCTCGAGAAATTGTTCCATCAATCACACAGGCAGGAGTAATTTGCAGTAGGGTCTGCGTTTCTTTCATGAACTGGATATGAGTTAATAATAATAATTACATAATGATTGTGGTCAGTGTTATCAAACAATTGCGCAGTCAAACCTTCAACACACAAGGAACCGGGGAGTGTAGTATGTTATCGTGGCCAACAGTTCCCACTCTCCATAATGAAACTGTAGTCTACCAAACCTAAGGTCTAGCTGTATTTACTGTACTGCCTGTATATATATCTCCACTACACTTTGAGCTGTCAAACTTCTCTCGTTAGGCTTACTGTCCCTCCTCTCTGTCGCCTTCCCTTTTGTGGTCTTTCTGGCCTAACACTAGGCCTTTTTATTCGAAGGTGTTGGACTATTGGGCATAACTTTACCTGTGTCAAGGGATCCACCACGTATAATGTATCGAGTAATCTTGATTTACTACGCAACCTTGACGTGAAACAGCATCACGACATATTACTGCGTTACACCACACTACTGGTACGCATTACTGTCACATCATGTCATTCTTACAGGCCTATCCATAAATAAATAACAAGCAAATGTCATCCACCACATCAGTCACAAATCAATCAACATACCATTATCAAACGCTTGTCAGTATCACAATAATTACATTACTGTTACTACACATGAAAATTACACTTCAAAAAGTGCCACACAATAGCCTATCACGGCAACAACCCATCATTGTCATACCACACCTGTCACAAGTTCACAACACATCACATAACTACCACAACATCTCATAACCACATTACACAACTACAACAACCCACCACTGCCACACCACACAACTATCGGTACCACAACACATCACAGATACATCAAAACATCAAACACATCACACACCTTCCACAACACATCACAGCCACATCAGCACATCACACAATACATCACCGTTACCGTTACACCACACGCTACCTACCAGTAACATGTATCCCACAGTCACGACACTAGGCTAGGCTACCTCGACCCCGCCATCCTATTCAATTTACGAGTTCGTGGGAAACACCCTGAATCACGGCGGTATAAAACATATACATAAAAGTATACAATCTGACTAAATTACTTTATAATAATAAGAGAGCGACGTGTAACAGGATGATCACGGAAAAGAAACACGCGAAGACAAACGAGGAAAATGCACTTAAGAATATACAAACAGACATTGATACACTACACCTACACTGATGACCGAACTGACTAGCCTAGGAGGTTGTGTACATACAATTCAAACAGTCACCAGAGAGAGAGAGAGACGTCCTCCAGTGTTAAGTCTAAGTCATAACAATTCCCACCATCTAAGCCACCACAAGTGAGGCCACCCGAACCACAACAGGTGCTATAATTACACTTCAGCAGCCTCAGGTATACTACAGAGAAGAGAAATATTTATCGGGAGCCGCGGGACTCGTTCAACAGCAACTATAATTACAAGGGAAGCCATCCAGACCTTGAAAACAGCCGTGACTCACCTCCCTCGCTTGCTCCCTCTTGCGTCGTGTGTGTTTTGAGGGTATAATAAAGATTCCCTGTGTATGCGTAAGTACATACCTCTGTGCTCTGTGTAATAAGGCGAGATGTTAACTTATATGGCTCTGTACATTCTTGGTTAAATCGATCAAACCCTGTCACACACAAACACATACCTAGGCACTTATTCACACACTATCCCGCAAATAGGCTGCACTCACACACAAACACCTAGGTACGGTACATATTCACATAATTATCCTGCAAGTATCTAACACACACACACACACATCGCAAAGTATATTAATTAAGTTATTGCGTATGTGTGTGCTTGTTGTAGGGAGGGGGCTAACTAGGATATCCTGGCCTTGAAAGAAATTAATGTGAATATCACTGTTTACTGGGCTACTGTCTCTAATTTATTTCCATTATTTTTTCTGGGCATGAAGCTCCAACCAACCCCTTATGTAAAACAGAACAATAGTACCTTTATGATGATTACTATTGCTATGGCAGGAATATCAATTTGTTTATGCTAATTTACTACTTTAAATCACCTGTCTCATTATAAAGGTGGGATTGTGGAAACGCAGACAGGAACAGTTCCTGGAATAACAAGAAGTCTGACACGCTCTCCTTCCCAAGTTCCCCCTCTGTCTGTCTGTCTGTCCGTCTGTGTGTGTGTGTGTGTGGTAGGCTACACGCTTTCCTTCCTCACATCTTACTTCCTTTCTCTCAGTCTCACTGTATGATTTCCCCTTTTCCTTTCCTGGTATTTCAGACGAACGCAGTCATACGTACAACATAGGCCTACAAACAAATCTATCACACCTGTTGTAGACCTATTGACAGTAGGCTACGGTACATATCAAACAACTTTGAGTGCAGCTCCAGTACTAATACCATTACCAAACATAACAAACCTACCGAAAAATTATATCTTATATATCTTGTTTAAACCTACAAAGCTAATTAATCAGAGCTCTTCGATTTAGAGCATAATATTTCAATTCACACAATCTAGCCTATAACTTAAACCCTACCCTATGACGACATCAAGACACATGTGCAAATTGCCTAACTAAAGCCACGTCGATGCTAGAATGGCTAAAGACAGATAGACTAGCCTAATCACATCACACCTAAGCAAATAAGCTGATAGCAACCACTCCCCCTCCCTCTTTCTCTGACACACATGTTCACTCTCCCGTTGAAAGTGTCGCACCGCCAATTTTTAAGAAAACCATCAGGCTGTACTGCGTTTAATTCCGAGATCAAATAATATAGGCCTATACTGAGCAGGCTAGTATAGGCTATGGGTACTCCTGTTCTGCTGGTTTGAGATTTCTAACTTCTACCTCCTCATAGACAGCCTACCCGTCCTGCATATATAAACACAGATGTCTTGTTTTGTACAGTCGGCCTCAAGAATTCGCATACACCACAGTGACTTCAAGGGTTCTTCGTAACAACTAGAAAATTTAGTACCGGTACCGTACATTATTTTTCTAACGGCTACCATTTCTAGTAAAGTTATTTAGCTAATACTTGAATCAGTCAGTAGAACAATGCCTACAGTTTATGCAAATTAGACCCCCTTTTAACCAATGTTCTTGTGTACGAATTCCTGAGACCGACTGTACATTAGGCTAGATTATGACAATGAGTGGTCTAGGAGATGTTGTGTTGCCAGAAGTAGCCTATAAATTATAGCCTAATGGAGATCAGTTATCGTTGGCTTACATTTCTCACTAGACTATAGGCCTACTCCCCCTGCCTTATTCTCGTCACATCTTTCTCCCATCAAATTTCACTCGGACATTAGACCTACGGTAGCCTATCTGATTCGTGCTATTGACAAACAACCTGTAAGTGGCTGTAACAGAGATTAGTTATCACGTTGGTTTAGCCTATTCAAGAGAAAGAGACTTGTTGACATTATTGTACATTAAATATATTAGTACTGGTTGCATTACTAACCACGTAAGTATTGTTAAGAATCTAAAACACTTTACAATTATGAATTGAAAGGGATTTAAATTAATTACGGTATTTCAGTGACATGTGAACTATCTTAATAGAGTAATTATCATTTCAACAATAATACCATAATTAGCGTAATCACATTCCATTAGAGAGTGACTAATAGTTGTGTCAAGTTAATTGGGTACCGTACCTATTCGAGCGGTTGATTTAATAACACATGGTATTATAGGCTATGCTATACTTAAATGGTGGTAAAAACTTTGAGAGCCCCTGAAATATAGTGTAAAAACTGTTGTGTCTGATGTTGTTGGCTTTCTGTTTATTCCTTTGTTCTCATTTGCATTGCCTCTGTTTTCTTATTTAACTTAAGGGAGCTGTTGAGTGTAAACCTTTTCAAGTTTCTTACCGTAACACTAAAAAGTTATTGAATCCTATCGAGTGATTGCTGCCTCTAAAAAAATTGGGTACAAACTCCGACATATTTATAGGTCCATAGTACACCAGAGAACTATCGTAACGGTACCACACGAGCGTCAACATCAAGGTTATTCTTGCATACAGCCCATAGTGTCATGATAAGTCCATATTATTGAACCCATAGGCCTAGTGGACTACGTGTGGGTTGAACTAAACACCCACATGGGATCTTATATGGAGGAGGGCGTACGGAACAGGTTGTGGGAACCCGACCTTTCCTGGTGGGACCTTTATAATTATGTGTCTGCTTATCGGGGTGACAAACAAATGGTAATGTTAACTATCTGGCTCCTCCCTTGTTAAATTGGTGGCTATGTATAAAAAAATAAAGAGTACCTGTAACTCTCTGGCTCCTCCCTCGTTAAACTTTTAGCCATACGAAAAAATACGTATGATTCATTATCCATTATATCATATTTATATATATATATCATATTTATATATATATATATATATATATATATATATATATATATATATATTTGCTAAGTAGAAGAGGCATTCACAGATCTAGGCTATCTTTGGTGAAAACGTGTAGGCGAAGTCCAAAATGGGAACAAAAACAGCACCAGATCTATCTATCGTTTAGGAACGTGACCGTGGCATGTACAGAAGAGGAGGAAGAGACATAGACCGATTAGTCGTACGTGAGGGAGGCAGGGAAAGTAATGGGACTCCCAGACACCCGCAACGAGAGAGTCGCACTATAATATAGCTACGATAGACTAACAGCCGTGGGAGTAGGTGGATGTCATTGGAGAGACTCGAGTGCTCCACCCTGTTGAAGGCCTAAGCCTATATATTAAACATTTTTTAATCTGGCAAAAATACACAGGTATCGTCATCTTTTAATTCGTTGTACGCGATTTTAATTCATACCGGTAGGCTCACACTTATTATTTTTAATACCACACACATTTATCAAAATTTAATAAGTTACCTTCTGAAATAAAAAGTAAACACGAAAAATCAATCCAATATGTAATGTGCACTAAGATAAACATAAAACCAATTACGTAATAAATATTCAGGACAGTTATTAATAAAGGTAAAACAAAAATACAGCAAACTCAAATATCGGCATCGCATTTACGGTACCCTAACTACATGATCACTGCTTTGAAGGAAACTGTATCTATTCCTGATCCCAAACGTTTCCTGTGTGAAGAAACGTGCCCAAATACACATCCAGCTGCCCAATATAACTGAAGATATTGGTCTAAGGCCACATATAAGTAGGAATATCCTGAACCATAAGAGACTAGGGAATACGGTTGGCCGGAAAGGTGGTAATTCCGACTAACCACAAGGCATTGACACCCTCACCCTAGTGGTTCCAACACCGTCATTACGTGGCTGTAAAAACGCCATAATTTTCTAGGTGTGCAATTTTTGGATTTGATCTTCGCTGCATAAATTAGGAACAAGTTAAAGGAGTTACGAGAAAGAAAAACTAGCTATACCGTACCGTATTCTCTTTCTCTTTCTCTCCATTGGTCTGATTAATTGCAGAAAATATTTGGGTTACTCATAGTATAATGTTCAAAGAAAAAAAAAGGATAAACTACTATTATCATCGCATAAGCTATGGGTGAAAGGGGAATGGCAGGCCTAGACAAGGGGACCTACCACCAAACAAGTTTCTGGCTGACTTAGCCTAACCTACTACTGGTACGGTAACTATTTATTAACCTACTCAACTATAATAGTGTATCGCTTTTTTTTATAGTGTATCGCTTCAGCAAGGCTATCACTTACCTCGATTAATTTTTCCCCTTTTCTTTAATTACTTGTTGCCCTTTTACATATTTCAAAGAAGAGAGATCAAACTCTACAAACTCGTACTCAGGGCAAGTGGCCCTGCAATCAATATTATACAAAGAAACAGACTAACTTCAGTATAACCTACGAATACAGGATCTGTTTTGTAGCGTAACTTATACCGATATAGCTTTAGGCCCACTTCCTATGGGGGTTATAACTTTCCTAGCGAAATGGATCGAGGCTACAAATGACACCACACTAAGCCACTAAAGAGCACATATAATAAGGGAGTCTGTACCGTGACACTTTGAAGGAATCAGTAACATGCAACTCGTTCACAACTCATGACCCCTGTGACAGGTCTATTCCGGTGGGTTAAAGGTGACGGGAAAGAAGAGAGGGAGAGATAAAGAGAGGAAAAAAGAAACAACGGGAGGGAGGAAGGAAGGGAAGGAGGGTAGGGGGGGTCACTCTTCCCCCCTCCCTTTCTGTCTGCAATCTCTGTATCAATATCAGAAAAATCGAGGGCGTTGTCTGTGGAACTGTTACTAAGAGTGAAATTTACTTGTATATATAAGGGCCTAGAACCTTTTAACCCCAACTGTACAGCCGGCAGCAACTGCAGGCCAAGCCGCCGGATGCTGACTGCCGCAGGACAAACGTGCAGTGGTCACATTGTCCTGCCTGTGGGTTGGTGGCCAAGGGCATGGTGCAATTATTATCATTACTATGGTTGGACGTAACAACCTAGATATTATCACCATCATTTCTATTATCACTTTCATTGTCTTCCTCACCATCATCAACATACTAACGTTAGCCATCACTCATCTGTCACCATCATTGCCATCACAGCATCAATATTATTATTCAGTGGAGCGTATAGCTAGGCTATGCTTTGGTTTGTGTGTTTAATTAAATAAGGTACGAATACCAATGCTACCATTAGCCAACAACTTATAATAATAGCCTACCTCATAAATAGGATAGATTAACAAGACTGAATAGCAGGTAAATGGATATGTAGATATCTAGATACTAGATAGGGAGATGAATAGAAAATAGCCTACATATTGCTCTCTAAACTAGTACTCCTAATCAAAACATACTCGTCAGGTCTAAGAACTCATTCGTGGAAAGTTAACAAGATGGGGATGAGATATTGCAAGCACGTCATGCAAAACCAGTAAGCAACCAACCCAACCACTCACTGACCTTGGTTATGCCTGGCACTCGGTGATACTGGTCTTCATGTCTGTAATACGCTTAACTTAGGTCCACTTTCTTCACGTAAAGGGGATCAAAGCTTAGGATACTGCTGATCTCTTTCCGGTTTCAGGTTTTAAGAAAACCATTCAAGCTATTTTTCACTTTGTTTATAGAGATGCTATAATCGGTTTCAGGAGCCCGACTTCACTCGTCTTATTTTCATATATACCACAACAGAGGAAAGGTGTTCGTTAACTTTTTCTCAGTTTCCGTACTTAGCAGTGATCAGGACTGTAGTTGTATATGACTAGTGTCAATTTATATTATTTTCAAACACCCACTGTGGCAGACTGGTAAACTCAGTAGCGAACGACAAGCGAGAGCCTCCACTACACTGTATCCACCTTCCAACTGAGCTTTCCACACACTGACTGACTGGCTAGTGGCGACTGGCGTCCCGCACTCCCGCTCCTCTTCCTCTCTGAGAGTTGATAATACTCGCAGCTCTCTGGCTCGAGGCTCCCGTCTCACAAGTTCACAACTCACTGTCTGACCGTCTCTCTGACTCTACCTGCACTACACCCTCGGTGCCTTGTCTCTGTGCCGTGGTGTTGAGGCCTCTGGAACTTCTCCAGCACAAAGTTACCGGAAATTCTCAAGTCATGGAAACCTGCAAACCTTTAGTCAGTTTCCTGGTACTCGAGGACACAATTGCAGGCCTGCTATTTCCACGAACTCTACCACAGTTTCCTCGTGAGTGTGACCGTCTATTGAGACAGTCATAACGTGATGACTCAAGTGGACTTTCCCCTTGTACGTTTTTCCTCTAGAGGCTTCCCCTAGACTCGCCTGACGCCTAGAGCTAAGGCTGTCTACTTGCAACAAAAAAATTACTTGTTACTGGCAAAAGCCGAAGTATTCTATAGCCATAATACTGGTTCAATAATCTCGTTATCCAAGGTAAAGATAGGCTTATCTTTACTTTTTCATTACCAACGACATTGTTTTGTGCCAGAAATGTACTAACTCTAGACGCTTTAAGATATATTTGGACTCATTGTGCTCCACTTTCTGTTGTTCAAAGGTTAATAATTCAGGAGGAATATAGAAGCAAAACTTGACCATCTGTATACTTGCCACAAGCAACATTTATAAGTTGGTTACATGAATTTTCGTATAAAATTACATGGCTGATTATAAATGTATGTGCAGTATATTTTTTCACGCCACAAAGGGAAAGGTGACTGCTAACAGGGAATGTATAGCAAATCAATAGAAAGACAGAGACAGAAGACGTATAGATACATAGCGTTAAGTGGATTAGGTTTAGGATCTATGTCAGTTTGTTTTGGGTGATTATCAGCAAACGTTCCCCCTCACCCCCATTGTGTGAGGCAATACAAGTGACATCATCAGTCCACACGTCACGCCTCCCTCGGTCCCTCCCTCATACCACCATCCCGCACCTTACCAGTTCGTAGTGGATAATTCATGATGACTTTAGTTGGTAGCTTCATAGTTTTACGATACGTGGCGAATTATACTCCACGCCCTCCTTATTACATTAGGCATGCGGGAAACATTATGGGCTACAAGATGGCCATACGAAATCAAACTATGGATACACATCTACAGTAGCTACATAATAATACGACATTAGGCTATACGATATTGTGGCTTCAAGTATAATAATAATAATAGTCTAAGGAGCCATATTAACGTTCATTATCATCGTCTATAGTCACTCTACTCCATGATATCTATTATACATACAATCTCCCTTATTCCATTCTGACTATAACTTCAGACGAAATATATGCCAAAGAATAACCGAAATAATTATACTAGAGGTTAAATTTATAGTGATTATATATTTCTAAAACCATTGAACGCCTGAATTGAAACTTTTAGTCCATCTTGTATCAAACTAGGCCTAAACTTTTATTAGTATTATTATATATATATATCTGGATTGAAACTTTTAGCCTATTCTGTATCAAACTAGGCCTTAGTAAACTTTTCTTACCTTGCATCATTAATATTATATGTATATCTGGATTGAAACGTTTTGCCTACCCTATATCTAGCTATCACCTTTTTTTTTTTTCAATTCTGGAGATAGGTGTCATGCCCATACCGAGGTGTTCTGGTGGAGGCGTGGCTACATGGTGAACTTTTATTTAGCTACATGACAAAAAGGTAGATAATTATAAGGTGTAGGCTATATTAATTATTATTATTTTTATTTTTATTATTATTATTATCTTTTTATTAATATTATTATTTTTATTTTCATTATTATTATTTTCATTATTATTATTTTCATTATTATCATTATTATTATTATTATTATTATTATTATGATGTTCCCGAAAATCATCACTAAAACATTCTGCAGAAAAAGAAATATAGGAAAATACAATAAATACTTAAAAAAAAACTAAACCATTTACTCATAACAAAATATTACAAAACAAAAATATTAACTGACACCAGCACATCCAATCCCCCTCCCCCCCTCCCCCCCCCCACACACAAACCTCCTTCAACACTCAGTGGGAGGGCGAGTTGATTGTATGTGTGTATGTATGTCTGTTCTACCTTCATTCTCAAGTCATGACACATTTTAATATTACGCAGTGTGTTTTGTCCATACTTGGTAGCTTTGCATCTTATTATTATTATTACGCCACTTACTCCTCCATCCTCTATTTGCGTGTGTGTGTGTGTGTGTGTGTGTGTTTGGCCATCGTTTTAACAGCATCTTTGTATTATATATTGAAATCCTAACTTTTCTCAATAATAATAATAATAATAATAATAATAATAATAATAATAATAATAATAATAATAATAATAATAATAACCAGTAAAATAATTATATAAAAAGTAAATAATAGTTGACGGTCCAGGTGAGGTGATGCTTAGAGTAGGATAGTTCTCACAATCTTGGGTGACTCATGCCTTGTCTTCCTTCCCAGCCCAGCCCAGCCTTGCCCAGCCCACACTTCCTTACTTCACTCAGCGTGTGTGTGTATGTGTGACTGTGTGTGTGGTGTGTGTGTGTGTGTCATCCCTGGTCGCACCCCTGTCATGCATTTTACAGCCTCACCACTATCCATCCCTTCACAACTATAGTCTATCTTCCGTTTTGTCTACGACCACCACTGCACTACCTCATCACTACCCAATAGAGAATGCGCTTTATATATACTATATCTTTACCACTTCCGTAATTTACCACTCCACTTCCTCACCACTAAACCAGACAGCATTTATAATAACTAGTACAGTCAGCTTTGTCAGTCTTCATTTCCTGTACCAGTTATAAGTGCTGGCAACTGTACTGTAGATCGATGCAACCCTTAACTCACCTCTAACTACTAGCACCTCTAACTAGCTAGCATCTAAAAATCCATAGCGTAGCCACAGGAATCCAACAGAAAGAGAACGTTCATACAGATACCTCAGGCAAAGAGTACAGTCACGTTTTTACCACAAGCACTCATACATCAGCTGAGAGAGAGAGAGAGAGAGAGAGAGAGAGAGAGAGAGAGAGAGAGAGAGAGTGGTTTTGGTGGTGAAAAAGTCGTAAAATTCTAAATACTCTCCGCCTCACAAGCCTCCATGACCCATAAGTTATTTCACGTCGAGTTTATAATTATCCAGAAAGTAAGAGTGTCAGAACGCCAACTCAAGGTTGTATCAATTAAAACGTCAGGAAAGGACGAAGAACCAGATGGACAGATTAGATTAGGTTAGATGTATCACAGGGAGGGATGAATAAAAAGACTGATACCAATTAGCTGTTTTTCTACCACCTGTTGCTTACGTTTTTCCATGTTTTTCTATATAAATATTTATCATTTTAGGGAGGGATGAAAATGATACTAGTGACTTGCTTTCGTGTTCACAAATATTCACTTGTAATAATGTTTCAAATAGGAATATAAACAATCAAGTGTAATAATTATACTACTTGGCAACTTGGCAAGTGTGAGCCGCTGAAGTAACCTATAATCTTAGGTCGTTGTTGTTACTTAAAAAGAAGAGACACTACTGGACCTTCCTGGTAATGAATGCTCTTTCCAGAACTAATATTATCCATCCAAATTAATGGCATTATTAATATAACGTTATCTCTGAAAGACCCCAGTTTCTAAGCTTAAGGGAAGATTTTCTTGTTGATAAAATTTGAAGGCTACTGATTCCTCCAAACTATGCCACAAATCAGACGCCCTCAATTATAGTAACAGGAGATCTTGTGTTTCGTGGCATAGCTTAGAGGAATCACAGACCTTCCAATTCACCAACAAGAGTATATCCCTTTATTAATATGCAGTAATAATATTAACTATTTTCACTGACAAACACCAAGTGAACTGTGACTGTGGGGCAAGACAAACTATCTATCTATTCTAGAGAGTCAGACCTAGAGTATACTGACATAGCTTAGCCTTAGACTTTAGAGGAAAAAAGTAGACCCCAATAATATATGTATCGGATTTCTTGAAGTCCATTTGAGACGTCTTACTCAGGTGAAAATTTATTGTTATTATTATTAGTGGTAGTATTCCCGTCAACAGTTTACGCTATCAATTTACTCTTCATGTTTGTAGAATGTTCTGGAGGATCGAGTGAGTTGCCTGCTACCAAGAATGATTGCAAAGATAAAAACAAACCCACAGACACGAGTAACAAGGAGAAGGAAGGGGAAAGACGTTGAAATCGCCTCTACCACATGTACAGTATAGTTTGGTAGAGATAACACCATACACATCATTTATATAACAACCAATAGTAAAGCGTCAGTCTTAATTGCTTGTGTTGTAAAAAATATAATATATGAATAGATAAATATAAAATGACGGTTTTACTCCCCGGCAAATCTAGCAACCTTATAACTCCCCCCACCCCCCCACAACACACACACACACACACAAGACACCTCCCCACACCCTCCCTCCGTCCCTACACACCCTCCCACCATAGCCCCAACCAACAGACCCCTCCTAGGCTGGAAACCAATGAACGCCCTCGTGATCTCTCATCTCTTTTCCTCGATTAGGCTAAACTACCTTTTTGTTTATCTTTGTCTCTTGATGAATAAATGTTAGTGTATGTATTGTATATTCATCAGTATTCAAACATGACCTACCTATTTATATATTGTTTATTGGAAGGTCTGTCTATAATACGTGCATAATAATAGTGTAATGTTGTGTGTTTTTAAATAGGCCAATGTCACGTTTTTGCCATTTAATATTAGCTCACCTATCCCTCCCTCTTACGTCTGACACACACACACACACAAACACACCTCTTCTTCTCTCCCGCTGTTACACCCTCCTTCCCCAACATCCCACTTCGTCTCTCTCTCTCTCTCTCTCCACCAACACAAACACGTACACTTTCCTCCTCTGGCTCTGGGTAATAATGTTAGTGTTTAATACCTCCATGCTGATGTTGGTATTGGTGTTGGTCAGCAGGAGAAGCAACAGATTAGAATACCTTATGATGATTCTTTTTTTCTTTTTTAAACTGTAGCCAGTGTCGGAACATTAAAAAAATATATATCAATAATGAGGAGCGAGGAAGTGAAAGAGAAGAAGAATGTGACAAGGGATAGTGGAGGCGATAATGGTGAGGGGGAAGGGAAGGAGAGGGATAATAATTGTGAGGGAGGGTGTGAGGGAGGGAGAAGAGATAGTGGAGAGGGAGTGAGGGAGACACGACAGGCAGTGGGAGGCGCCACTTCGCCGACCACCACCAACACCACCAGGGTCAATGTTCCTCCCTCCCTCCCTCCCTCCAATCCCTCCTTACCTCCCTCCAATTCCTCCTTACCTTAGTATTTTGGAGGAATCAGAAGTCCTCCAATTCCTCCAAGGAAGAGAAGGAAAATAAATAAAAGAGTTAAAAATAGCAAGAAGGAAGGAAGGAATGAAGGAAGGAAGTGAGGAAGGAAGTATAAGAGTTAGAGATAGATGAGTGGCATTGCATCGAGTCCCAACTAGTCTAACAGTACCTCACCACTCTGACTGACCAACACACTCTCTTTCTCTCTTTCTCTCTCTCTCTCTCTCTCTCTCTGCTTATTACTCCCACCTTCCCTCCCTCCCTCGCTCCCTCCTACCTCTACAACACACACACACACACACACACACATAGCGGTTACAACAGCGGTATATTCACCCAGACATACATACTGTACATACATACATACATACTGTACATACATACATACATACATACTTCCCTTCCCTTCTCATGCATCTTAATGAGGGTTGAAACTTTTGTGTTGGTAAATCTGGAGCAACTGAATCCTCCAAACTATGCCACGAAACAGAACCTCTCCATATGAAAGTATACAAGGGTTATGTTTCATAGCTGAGTTTGGAGGCCTACATTGACTCCAAATTGACCACAAAAAATATATATATAGATAGATCGATAGAGAGAGAGAGGGAGATATATATATATATATATATATATATAGGCCTATATAGATAGATAGATAGATAGATAGATAGATAGATAGATAGATAGATAGATAGATAGATAGATAGATAGTTGTATAATATTAGTTCATTGGAGTGCACTGATTTCTCCAAAGTATGTCAGGAAACGGATGAATAAAAATATAATGGTGGTCTGTTGTTGCTTGGAGAATTTGGAGGAATCAGTTACTACAGGGATGGTTTAAAGGACTAAGGGCTGGTTTAAAGGACTAATGGCTGGTTTAAAGGACTAAGGGCTGGTTTAAATGGATAAGGGCTGGTTTAAATGTCTAAGGGCTGGTTTAAATGTCTAAGGGGTGGTTTAAAGGGCCAAGGGTAAGGGTTAAGGGGTGGTTTAAAGGGTTAAGGGGTGGTTTAAAGGGCTAAGGGTAAGGGTTAAGGGGTGATGGGAAGCGCGACAGGTCAGGGGGTTATTTATGGAGGCTGAGAAGAGTGGTATGGGAAGATGGAGGTCAGAGAGAGAGTGAGAGAGAGAGAGAGTGAGAGAGAGAGAGAGAGAGAGAAAAAAAAAAGAGAGAGAGAGAGAGGAAGTATGATGTAAAAGTAATTAATTAAAAAAAATATTTGACAACGAAATGAGTGAGAGAGGAACGGAGAAGGAAAAAAAATAGAAAGGAAACACACACACAAAAAAAGTAGACAACAACAACAACAACAACAACAACAACTATTAAGGTGAAATTTTTTTTGTGTTAATTAAGAATATCTGGAGCAACTGAATCCTCCAAACTATTCCAAGCAACAGAAGAACACCATTATTTTTTGTCAACTTTGCATGGGCCTGTTTCCTGGGCATACTTTGGAGGAATCAATAGAACTCCAAACCTCCAAAAATTTAAAGAAGATATTTTATACTTTTTGTTATAGATTGGAGCGACTTGATTCCTCCAAAGTATATGCCAGGAAACAGGCAGACCCATGCAGATGAAGACAAATAATAATTAATGGTGTCCTGTTGTGTGGAATAGTTTGGAGGAATATTTTTACTCCAGATGGATGTACAGTTGCCTCTCAAATTTTCGAGACACTGCCTGTTAGAATCTAGCTGGTAGTGTCTCGAAATTATAGGAGGCAAGTGTACACAGGAGGGAAAAGGAAGGAAATGAATAAAGGAAGGGGAAAAAATTGGTTGACAAGGAAGACATTTAGATAAGAGACATTTACATAAAGGGAAGTGAATAAAAAAACGATGATAAAAAGAAGAGAGGGAATAGGGAAATAGATAAGAGAAGACAAGTTAAGATATGGAAGAGGGTAAACTAGATAATGAGAAGAGATGAATTAGGGAAATAAATAGAGAGAGAGAATAAGGAAATAGAGATGAAATAGGGAAATAAATAGAAAGGGAATAGGGAAATAGACAAGAGAATATATGGAAAAGGAGAAAAACTAGATAAATAGGAAGTGGCAGAGGAAAAACATATTACAAGTACAAGATTACAAAGATAAAAGGAGATAATATAAATGAATAATATGGATGTAGAAAGGAAAAAACTGATAAAGCAGAGAGAAAGACAGTGAAGGAAAGAAATTAGGAGAAATAGATAAACAAGAAATTAATGTGACAATGATGATAAATAAATACATAAGATGAAAGAGGAGATATTTTAATTATGATAATTTATGAAGTGAAAGAGAGAGAGAGAGAGAGAGAGAGAGAGAGAGAGAGAGAGAGAGAGAGAGAGAGAGAGAGAGAGAGAGAGAGAGAGAGAGAGAGAGAGAGAGAGAGAGAGAGAGAGAGAGAGAGAGAGAGAGAGAGAGAGAGAGAGAGAGAGAGAGAGAGAGAGAGAGAGAGAGAGATGGTGAGGGGGGGGGGGGAGTAGCCCTGGGGGGATAACTACCAGCGGGGTCACATTGACCTGCAGGTGAACCGGGTATGTGATGGTACGACCCCCACACCCCCACACCCCCTTCCCTGTCCCCTTCCCTGCCCCTTAGTCCCTGCCCCCTTCCCCTGCACCCCTGTCCTACACACTATAGTCTCTGTCGTACACACTATAGTCTCTGTCGTACACACTATAGTCTTTGTCGTACACACTATGGTCGTTTTCCTTCACACTAGTCCCTGCCATTTCTACATACATGTCCTTCACACTAAAGTAGTCCCATTCTCTCCTTCTATTCCCCTGTTCCTGCCTTTTGTTCCCTGTTCCTATACCTGTTCCCTTCATACATACCTATACCTTTATATAATCCACCTTTAACCCTACCTGCCTATACCTACCTCACTCCCATCACTCTCTCAATTCCTTACTTTCTTTTAACCTTCCTCTCTTTTCCTTCTTTTTATCCTCCCTTTCCATTCCTTCTTTTTAACCTTACTCTCCTTTCTTTCTTTTTATCCTTCCCCTCCTTCCTCTCCATTTCTTCTCTTTTACTTCTCTCCATTCTTTCCTTTTATCCTTCCATTCCATTCTTTCCTTTTAACCTTTCTCTCCATTTCTTTCTTTTAAACATTCCTCTCCCTTCCATCCCACGATATCCTTGTAAACTTCCCTCCTCCCTCCCTATAGCTATTTCCTTCCAACTATAAAACCCTCCTTCCCTCCCTTTCCCTCCAACCTTCCCTCTCTCCCTTTCCCTCCAACCTTCCCTCCCTCCCTCCCTCCCTCATCATGTCTTTCTCTTATTCTCCCTCAGGCAACCATTCTCCTTTCCTTCATGTTTTGTCTCCCTTCCTCCCTCCCTACAACCCTCCCTCCCTCCCTCCCTTTTCTTCCTCTACGTATTATCTTTTCTCCATCACATGAATAAAGAGAAGGAAGGTAGGTAGAGAAGGAAGGTAATGATGGAGTATGTAATTATTTATGTATGTATGTTTGGTGATAGTTAATAGTTTTTTTTTGTATTGTTATATCTTAGGTTTATTTTGTTTTGTGGTGCCTGCCTGTGTGTGTGTGTGTGTGTGTGTGTGTGTGTTGTTTCATACACACACACACACACACACACATTCCGCACCCAAGACAGAACACGGACTGACCCACCGTCCTACATTACCCCAGTGTGTGTGTGTGTGTGTGTGTGTGTGTGTGTCATATATAGGTGACGAACAGTTACGTTAAGGGATCCTTCCTTTCTCTTGTAGGCGAACTCATAAATAATAATAATAATAATAATAATAATAATAATAATAATAATAATAATAATAATAATAATAATAATAATAATAATAATAATAATAATAATAATAATAGTAATAATAGTAATAATAATAATAATAATAATAATAATAATAATAATAATAATAATAATAATAATATTAATAATAATAAAATTGAAAATAATAATAATAATAATAGGATAGAAATGGGACTTACCTTCAGAAAACAGTTCATATGAGATGTTTATTCACAGTCCTTGCATCAGTTTGGATCTGTAAACAAAACATTATCTTCATTAATAATATCGTATAATATTATATTAATTATGTATAAGTGGATTACTAATACTTATAACGAATGAATGGATAGATAGATACAGATATATATTTGGGCTTGTAAGATTTCTGTTTGGAGAGAGAGAGAGAGAGAGAGAGAGAGAGAGAGAGAGAGAGAGAGAGAGAGAGAGAGAGAGAGAGAGAGAGTGGAGGATAATCATTTCAGTAGGAGTAATCTCTCATGGATTACCGATAAGGTCAGCTCAGATTAAGGTAACAAGCAGCAACCTTAGACCACGGCTGGAATACTAAGTGTGTGTGTGTGTGTGTGTGTGTGTGTGTGTGTGTGTGTGTGTGTGTGTGTGTGTGTGTGTGTGTGTGTGTGTGTGTGTGTGTGTGTGTGTGTGTGTGTGTGTGTGTGTGTGTGTGTGTGTGTGTGTGTGTACCGTACTTCTACACATTATAATAATACTTTACCTTTTATGATATATAATTTTCAGGTCGGTCATGTGTTGTCATACTATTTTAGAGAATGTATGATCACATAATTTGCGTATATGACTGTACACTTATTCAACTGTATAATTATAGCCTCGAACTTTTCCTATAGCCATTATCACAACACAAGGAGGGGTAGCATGTAAGGTGTTGTAGGTGGTGTGATGTGTAAGTGGTGTAGAGGTGGTGTTGGTGGTGGTGTAAGATGCAGGTGGTGATGGTGGTAGTGGTGGCTGCTTGAGGTGACCTGCCCTAATATGTCCACCACTAGACCAACACACACACACACACACACACACACACATTCAGCCGTAAATTTATCTTTAAATACCTACTGACAGTCCCAACTTTTATACACACACACACATAACACATATACTCACACACACTCACCATAAATTTACCCTTTAATATCAACCGACCCACAACCCCAACTTTTTACACACACACACACACACACACACACACATTTACCCATAAATACCTACCGACAATCCCAACTTTTCTCTGCCAACCATCAGTCTACCTTAATATAATTTCATATATTAGGAGAATCACAGGGTTAAGAAAACTATCATAAACACCCATGGAATTGAATCTAGACACATGATCATCCACGTTCCGAGTGTAAGATAAATCATTGCACGTTTCAGACAGAGTGGCAGGACGTGGAGAGAATGCAATGCTGTGTAATTCCAACAAATACCATCACCTATATACTTGTCGCATCTCAATTCATCTTGATTTGCTATTACGTTTTCTTCTCATTCATCACACCACCCACCCACCCTTTTTTTTTATAGTCACCCATGCCCCCATCACACACATACACATAGACTACTCACATCACAAGTTCACAACCTCTACTACACACACACACATACACTACCACTACACACACATACATTCATATACTCACATCACCACCACTACACGTCACCACACACACCACGACATACATCACCATCACATACACACACCACCACTATTAATACCACATTCACACGTCCACCAACAAATACTATCCACACTCCCACTCCCACTCCCCTCACCACCACCACTACCTACCCACCCACCCATCTCGCTTTACAGAAGGAATACACAATGCTGTTTGAAGGAGTTAGCCTACATGACCGTGAAGGTGCTGATGAGTGCCGGAGAGGGAGACGTGTAGCTGGTGCCATGGGAAATATAAATGTGGTTGCATATGAATAACTTTGAGGAAACGCCTTGCCTTTGTGGGATCCTGAAGAAGGTATAAAAGTATTAATAATATAATAAATATAATATAATATAATATAATATAAAAAATTTAATGTAATATAATATAAGAAATTTAATATAATATAATATAAGAAATTTAATATAATATAATAAATTTAATATAATATAATAAATCTAATATAATATAATATGATAAATTTAATATAATATAATATAATAAATTTAATATAATATAATATAATAAATTTAATATAATATAATATAATAAATTTAATATGATATAATATAATAAAAGTCATAATAATAATCTGGTCGTCTGTGAATTGAACAACTGGCTGCATACACATTCCTCCATTCCATGCTACAAAACAGAACCCACTTATTCGCATACTTAGGTAGTGTGTTTTCCAGACATACATACAATAATTTGGAGGACATATTAACCATCCAATTCGCCCACCAGAGATTATTATCATACTTTCATATCCTCTTAAGTGCTACGGTCAATATGCATGAAGACAAGGAAGACAATACCATGAGTTGGGCTACCATTTTCGACTTTGTGTCTCGCTACGAATGTCACTCATGTACATGGATGTAAGAATTGTTGTCTCCCTCTGTTTACCGTCAGCTGTCACTTAACATAATTATACACCAATGTTATAATGTCTTCTTTCAGGAAAACATTTTAAGGGGTAATATAATATAAGTTTGATCATCTGGAAGCTTTCTTATTATGACTTGAGGTTACATTTTTAAAGGGTAATAATATTCTTTGGATATATATACTACATGGAGGTTATTGATTCCTTCAGACCATACGAAGAAACACACCCAATCAATTATATCAAGGTACCATTATGTAACTTGTTTCGTGGAACGGTTTGGATGAATCAGTTACTCCATCCAATCAGTTACACTCCATGAGTGAGTGAGTGAATAAGTGAATCAGGGAGGACCACCAGCCCATCACCCAAATTTGGTCTGGTTACAAGAACACGTTTCCCTCTAACAAAATAATATTACCAGGCACTTGACGCTCTGTATTAATTAAGGGAGATATAGTATAGTACAGTGTTGGTATGTACAGCCATGGCTGATAGTGCTTAACCAGGGCCCAAGGAGTGTTGGAGAGTAACTGAACAGAGTTCGAAAAAGTTATTCTTCTAAATCTCTCTCAACGTTGAGAATTGTTTGGAAAATTCCCTTGTACGAACTCAGTTGCTCACCAACACTCCTTGGACCCTGGTCAAGCAATATATCAGCCATGGTTGTACCCAATGTTTACTGAGGTAGAGGTGGTTGTAGTGCAGGAGAGTAGTTATAAGAGTGGAGGTGGTGGTGGTGGTGGAGGAGAGAGGTTATAAGAGAGTGGAGGTAGTGGTGGTAGTGGATAGTGGTATAGTGGTGGGTGTCAAAGGGTCAGTCATGAGTCACACACACACTATGCACTACACCCTAAAGTGGATCCTAGATGGCCTGTACATGCACCTTGCCTCCTGACTCACATCCCAAGGAGTTATAATAATAGGTTTGTAAATAAAGGCTATAATAATGAGAAGGAGGTATAAAACTGTCGAGAATTATAGTACTAGAGTGGAGTGTTGGAGAGATGGTGGAGGAGGACAGGTAAACAAATGACAGGACACACACAAGGAGAGGACATCTGTAATAATAATAAGTGAAAGTGAAACGTACGAGTGGGACAGACAGTGGGAGATATTTTAGAACACACACACACATACATACACATACACACACATACATACACTGACAGACACACATACATACACATACACACACATACATACACACACGAGAGAGAGAGAGAGAGAGAGAGAGAGACAGGTGTTGGTGTGGGCTATACAGGTGTGGGTGTTGGAAGGAAACACTTGTGACACACCCAGGTCAGTCTGTGTGTGTTGTTGTTGTTTGTGATGCTGGTTAGTTCATTCACCTTACACCCCCCCATCCCCTTTTCCCTTTCTCTCTCTCTCTCTCTCTCTCTCTCTATATATATATATATATATATATATATATATATATATATATATATATATATATATATATATATATATATATATATATATAGAAAGAGAGAGAGAGAGAGAGAGAGAGAGAGAGAGAGAGAGAGAGAGAGAGAGAGAGAGAGAGAGGTGTAAATAGATAAAACCTCCTGACTGAGAGTAATTATTGGGTGGAGGTCAAGTGGAGGCAGCGTGTGTGTAGCCTATACGTTTATCAAAAGAAAGAATAATAAGTGTAATTAATGTTTAGATAGCAACCGACCTTCCACTCCAGTAATTATCACTCTAATAAAGATAATTATCGATAAAACAAACTATAGTAATTAGCAGCAATTATCTAGAGTGCAAGGATGTGGTCTCATACAACATTTCCTATTAAGGGAGAAGTTCAGTGTTGGCAAATCTGGAACAAATGATTCCTCCAAACTATTCCAAGCAACAGAATACCATTATTTTTGTTCATATGGTCCTGTTTCCTTGCATACTTTTGGCATAATTAAGTTCATTATTACATCTGAAACTAAATGACGTAAACATCATCAAGGCTCTTGTTGTTGTTTATGACTTGCGTACCGTGGGAGTGAACGAATATGACGCTTCTTAACCTTCCTATCTCTGTTGGTTACGGCACCTTGTTGTTGGTTGGTGTTGTGTGTAGCCTTAAGATTTCTTCACTTAACTTACTCACTCACTCACTCACTCACTCACGACTGTTTGTGGTCATGTTTCTGTCATTTTAACGCGATTATCTCCCACCCACTCACGAACTCTCATTCCTTTACACACACACACACTAATATACTGCATCGGTTTTGTCTCTGTTTCTCTCTCTCTTTTCTCTCTGTCTCTCTCTCTCTTTTTTCTTTCTCTCTATCTATCTCTTTTTTTTCTCTCTCTCTCTCTCCCTTTCTCTCTCTGTTGCTCCAGTTCTCACTTCATACAGCTAATCTATACGTGAGATCTGATACCTTATTTACATGTAGGGTTCCGCCTCCTGCCGGTTCAGAATGTATATATAGCTACGGTAAGTTTGGTTAGAGGGTTGACACAAGTTACACCCTTCAGTCAACACAACACACCTGCCTCCACACCTGCACTACACACCTGCTTCTATACCTGCACTACACACCTTCTTACACACCTGCTTCCACACCTGCACTACACACCTGCTGCTTCCACACCTGTCGTATGTTAAGATTTTCATTTTGCATGTATACTATATATACCGGTATACTGGTAACATTTTCATACATATACACATACATACATACATGCATAAACATATAGATGCATTCATTGATACACACATATAAAGATAATGGTATATTAAAGATACACACACACACACACACAGGATAAAGAGACTACTGGTCACTGGTGCATGGTGTGAGTGAGTGAGAGGAGGAGTCAGAGGAGTACAGTATATGCAGTATTGTCCATTCACCTCAACTCAACACTCACCTCTCTTCGTCTCTACACACACACACACACACACACAAGGGAGTACAGTACATGCAGTATTGTCAGTTCACCTCAACTCAACACTCACCTCTCTTCGTCTCTGCATACACACACACACACACACAGAAGGAAGTTGTTGTCAGCTGGTTCCCAATCTTATCTGTACCAATACACACAAACGAGGCACTTCCTGTTAGGGGTTCATATTTGGTCTACAACTTACTGGGTTACTGAGGCCCGTAGTTTTAAAAAAATTGAGGGCCCTTACTGGAGCTCTATGAATTCTCCAAACTACTCCAGACAACAGATTCCCTATTAGAAACACTGAAGCGTTCTATGGCCTGGATTATTTGGAGGGTTCATAGAGCTCCAGTAAGGGCCCTCAAATGTTTTAAAACTACGGGTGTGATTATCTCCAGAAAGAAACCTGTGTTGTGTTGTAAGCCAGTGAGGAAGACATGCAGAGAAGAGGGACAACAAGCACGTTACCGCATTTTCCCGTTTTGTGTTAGCGATTGGTACACTCGTGATACGTAATCAATGACCAGAGACGAACGGCAGGCACCACACACACACACACACACGTTGCATTCGAACTCAGCGTCTAAAGGTGTACTGAATGGAGAAATGAGCAATACGAGGCGATTCGAAGCTTTCTGTTCCTCACACTCTGGTCAGAAATTATGTATCGCGAGTGGAGTGCAGGCGGACTGAAGCTTATTTGACGCTCAGGTCGTACCTCTAAAACTAACCCAAGTCTCAGTTTCGAAAATTTTCTCAATGTGTTACCCACGAAAAGTTCACTTAATCTTACACCATACCCCAAACTAACCTAACCTGACTTAAGCAGACCTAACCTAACCAACTAAAATGGGTCATAGACAGAACGGGAATATGCGTCACCAGCCACCTCCCTATATATCCTACCTATCTATACCCATGTCTGTTCTAGTGGCCTCTGAATCTCGTTTACCTTCCTCACAACAACTAACTAACTAACTACCCGAACGAACCACCGAACGCCCTCACACACACACACACACACACACACACACATTGGGCAGAGCGGGATACGCCCCTCTGTCTCCCACGCATGCACGCCTTGTTCAGTCGTGGTCAACAGTATATGACCATATGTACAGTCATGCCCAATTGTTGGTTGGTTGGTTGAATAGAAGTTAGTGGGTTATATTAATTGGTTGGTTAGTTAGTTAGTGACATATTTAGTAGGTTGGTTGGTTTGTTAGTTGGTTGGTTGGTTGGTTGGTTAGATAGTTAATTGGTTAGTTGATTATTTAGTAACTTGGCTGGTTGGTTAGTTAGATAGTTGATTTGTTAGTTGATTCGTTAGTAACTTGGTTGGTTGGTTAGTTACATAGTTGATTATTAGTTAGTTGATTATTTAGTAACTTGGCTGGTTGGTTTAGTTAGATAGTTAATTAGTTAGTTGATTATTGAGTAACTTGGTTGGTTGGTTGGTTTAGTTAGTTAGTTTGATAGAAAGTGAGTTGGTTAATCTGTAATGTGGTTGTTATTTCACGTTATAGTATAAACATGATGAACAAAGGAGAGTCTGTGTTTGTGTGTTTGTTTCTCTCGATTACAACACACACTAGCTCTCATAGGGGTGAATAATCCCTCTCTCTCTCTCTCTCTCTCTCTCTCTCTCTCTCTCTCTCTCTCTCTCTCTCTCCACGTGACCATCTATCCATCCATCCATCCATCCATAACTCCATCAACCAATCCACCTAATCTATCCATCCATCAAACTATTTACCAATCAGTAGCACCCCAGTTTGCCCAGAAGAAATAAATGACTTCCTTAAGGACCCTGTGATCGTGTATGTGAAAACTGGAGGCTTCTGATTCCTCCTGACCACACCACGGAACAAGCTCCTTCCATATAGGCTAGGTGGTGATGTGTGTTTCGTGGCAATACTTGAAGGACTTATATAGCTCCAATTTTTATACTAGGCTACATCAAACCTACCAACCAACTAGGCCTACCCAACCAGCCACCTGCCTCTCCTTGTATAGCTGTTACTACCACACTTTGGCCCGTAGTTTTAAAATATTTGAGGGCCCTTACAGGAGCTCCATGAATTCTCCAAACTACTCCAGGCAACAGATTCCCAATTAGAAACACTGAAGCGTTTTGTGGCCTGGATTATTTGGAGGGTTCATAGAGCTCCAGTAAGGGCCCTCAATCTTTTTTAAAACTACGGGCCAAAGTTTGACTCTATTTCCGTGTTCACTGCTCATAACTTCACTCTCTAATGACTCTATAATAATGACTACGGTACTCCACCCTTACTTGTCTGTTTACCGTCTGTGTTCATTAACCATAACAACATAAATAATAATAACAACAACATAAATAATAATAAAATAATAATAATAATATATCTGCTTAATTCATTCATTCATCATGTGTTTATTAGGTGCTAGTTTACTTTATATAATTGCCTTAATTGTCTTTTACCAATTTATTATATATAATCATTACTGTAGTCTACAAACAGTTCATATGGTGGATATTTTCAGGATCCACGTGATGTAGTAAGAATATTAATTTTGGAGTTACATGAGTCCTCCAAATATTGCCAGGAAACACCTACACCTACACCTATATGGAAGGAGGTTGCTTCGTGGGCATGGTCAGGAGGAATCAGAAGTCTCCAATTTTCAAACACGATTTAAAGGTGAGGCTCGTAGTTTTAAAAAATTTGAGGGCCCTTACTGGAGCTCTATGAACCCTCCAAATAATCCAGGCCACAGAACCCTTCAGTATTTCTAATAGGGAATCAGCATGTTTCCTGGAGTAGTTTGGAGAATTCATGAGTTCTATCTATCCATTAACTAATAAATATACGAGTAAACAAACACACTGTTGCCACATCTCGCTAAAAAAAACAAGAAAAAAAAACATCTTGCTAAACTCAGCGGTCGCTACATGTGCTTGTTAGTAGTGGAGGCAACTGTACACTCGCAATCCAAACATTGTATCCATGTCTCATTGAAGTTTCGAATCATTTGACATACTACCAGTGAACCAATTACAAGACTTATCCTTATTTCATGTTCTTGACCTCGCTGTGTACTCGATCAGGCTATTCGAAGCAAACCTGGATACATATTTTGAATTGTGAGTGTACATTCTCGCCAGGCATAGAAAAAATTGGGGCATAGACTCTCTCTCTCTCTCTCTCTCTCTCTCTCTCTCTCTCTCTCTCTCTCTAGGGGTGTATGGGTGAGTTGGGTTGGTGAGGTTGTAAAGGTGAGGAAGGAAGTTTACGAGTGGCTTGGTGGTGAAGCAAGGAGTCACGATTTGGGTGCATGACTGACTGTTCGAGAGAGAGAGAGAGAGAGAGAGAGAGAGAGAGAGAGAGAGAGAGAGAGAGAGAGAGAGAGAGAGAGAGAGAGAGAATGTTAGTGGATTTATAAATGTGTGTGTGTGTGTGTGTGTGTGTGTGTAGGTTATTCATACGTGTGGGAGTAATTGTGTGTGTAGGCCTATGTGTGTGTGTGTAAGTTAATTATGTGTGTGGGAATAGTTGTGTAAGCATGTGTGAGTGTGTGTGTGTGTAGGTTAATAAGGCCTATGAGTGTGGGAGTAATTGTGTAAGCATGTGTGTGTGTATGTATGTGTGTGTGTAGGTTAATTATGAGTGTGGGAGTAATTGTGTAAGCATGTGAGTATGAGTGTATGTATGTATATGTGTGT
>JAWZYT010004923.1:10000-47500 GCA_034508575.1 Petrolisthes manimaculis | reverse complement strand
AATAATAATAATAATAATAATAATAATAATAATAATAATAATAATAAGTATCCATGTCTTGTTGTTGAAGTCTGAAATCGTCTGACATACCAGTGAATTATTTAATACAACGACGCTTATTCTACAGACACGAGCAAGTGTTTTATACAATTTTTAGAGGGGTTCAATGTTGTGACAGACTTGGTTTTTTTGGGGGGGAGGTTAGTGGGGGTGCGGGAATAGGTTACAAGCTTTCTACCCACCCCAAGCCTGTCCCCCTATTCCCGCACCCCCCCAGTCCCCCCTCAAGCCTGTCCCCCTATTCCCGCACTCCCCAATCCCCCCTCAAGCCTGTCCCCCTATTCCTGCACCCCCCAGTCCCCCCTCAAGCCTGTCCCCTATTCCCACACCCCTTTAACAAGTAACCAATAATCCCAAGACGAGACCTGCTGACATTCCATCCCATCCAATTCGTTACGACCTGCTGACGTGACCAACATAATCCTCAGGTTCGTGTCTCTGGGAAATAACACTCGTCGTTCCACCAAACCACTAACAATATTATATTTCTATCTATTATAGCCGGATGACACTCATGAAAGCTTTATATGAAATAATTTGTTGTCTCGTAGCTATAATTAATTGTTGGTATTTCATCGTCACCTTCGAAAAAAATGGATTTTTTTTTTTTTTTTTTTCTGTCAATATAATTTCACGAGTGGAAATATTTTACTACCCGGTATTATTATAAGGATAATAATAGCCTAAATACGGTTACCAATACTGCACACATTATATATTTGTAGATTATATTGAGGGTCATTGTTGAGGAACGCACCAAGACCAATATTGAGAGGGACACGACACGAGAAACAACGGAAGTTCCAGCACTTCCCGTCACCTGCTTCGTGTGTATGTTTGTGTGTGTGTGTGTGTACCTTGGGGTGACTTTCATGGTCAGCTGCCCACTCCAACCTCTCTCTCTCTCCTCTTTCCTTCCCATACCCTTAGGACCCAGCCAGAGTCCTCCTCCTTCCTGTCCTCTCTTCAGTTGTCCCTCCAACTTTCCTTCTTTCTCCTTTGTTTGCTGGATGTATTTCCTCTCTGCCTCCCTTTTCTGTTTTACGTCATCTGATATCACATAAAACCTCACTTTATAAAGTCCATATGGGTAAATAATATCATTTGCATCGGTAAATTAATTATTTTCGGTACCAAGAATCTCAAGCCTATAATTATATGAACTCTTTCAAACACATGAACAAATTGTGGAACTGAAAATCGCTACAATTAATATAATCCTACGAAAATGCGCTTGAGAAATACTGCACACGCCACACACGATTTGCTGCGGTATTTGTATAGCCTACTGTACACAATGTTTTGATTTTGAGTTTGTTATGGATGGACAGCCCACAGTAGCTATGAGTGAGATGGCGTTCGATGTTTGTCTGGCATTATTTTGTGGTCTCCTCAAACGGGGAAGCATAATTATACGGCTGGATGGTTCGCAAGAGTCTATGCTGCCTTCCTTGTTGGTAACGGCTTGGAAGAAAAAAGAGAAAGAAAAGAGAGAGTGCATGGTGTATCATTAAGGTGAAGTGAGGGAGATGGAAGACAGTTGTTTATTTGTAGTGTTGTGTACAACCTATACGAGACTTTATTTTTATTCAGACCTGCCTTCTTTACTCAGATTTTGTGTTTTTTCAACGTAGGGTAGCCTATTATTGCATTCCTTTCAAATAGCCTATTATTATGTGCTCTTCAACATAGCCTATATTATACGGTACAATTGTAAGGTAGCCTATTATTGTATTCCTTTCAAATGGCGTATTATTATGTGCCCTTCAACATAGTCTATTATACAGTACATTTATCACTGAGTAGGTGGTGTTTGTAGGTTATATACTTGATTTATAACCTAACTTTATGAGGTACCAAGGTAGCCTTTCATCTCTTTAGGCTAACTTGTGAAGGGCGAGTGCAATGTGCACTTTCATTCACCCGATGTAGGACTTTTGATCGTGACTGTATGTATATATGTATGTGTGAGAGCTAGTGTATGTAGCCTGTGTGATAGTATGTGTGAGCCTGTGTGTGTGAGAGAGCCTGTGTAGGCCTATGTGTGTGAGAGCTTGTATATTTGTGTGAGTTGCGTATGTGTGTGAGCCTATGTATATGAATGTGACTACCTGTGTATTATGTTGTGTGAGAGAGCTTGTATAGGCTATGCATGAGAGCCTGTATGTGTATGTTTATGTGTAAATGTGTTCAAGGTCCACCACAGAAAGGAGGCCTTGGGTGTGTGTACCTAAGACTATGTGTTTACGTGTTTGTGTGCATGGGATGAATACACACGAGCACAATAATTCCTTCACGTAGGTTGAGCTTCATGTTCTCAAAACGATCAGTATAGATGGTGTTGTCAAGGGAAGGTCGGCAAAATAAGAAAATAATATGTGTGACATATTTATCTAGTAACAAAAATTATGGCTGCTTCATGAAAATTACTGTAAATTGATATAATAACACTAACGTAATGAAAACAGTGGATGGGATCAACATACATTTTTCCGGTATAGCCTAATCGGTTTCTTGCGAATTGGGCGCTGACTCTCTTTATTTAGGTCGTGTGTACAGTGTAAAAGCACGCAAATGTGTACTCAAGCAAACATGTGTAGCCTACTGTGTATATATATGTATAGGGTTACGTGACTTAAGTCTGTGTACGGAAGTGTGCTCAGGACTTGTGCAGCTGAATATAGAAATCCATTGTACAGTCCCGGTGCACTTTGTGTGGTGATATGGTAACGCTGTGTTTGTATTCACTTTGGAACGGTATATTAAGTGGCCAAAGTTAAGAGGTAAGAGTTTTTTTTTTTTTTTTTTTTACTATTCAATTTTCTACATCGTGTCATAATTTTCGTGGTTTAAAAGAGGGAGTGATTGTGTGTGACCCATTTCACTGGGTAGTGGGTACTCTGTCTTTACTTTATGTATTTCTGCTTCCCTCTTCTACCCCTGGGCCTGACAGTAGATCCTCCCTACCCATTGAAGAAAGGGAAATGGGGTATTGATGATGCTGATGCCATTCTAATAATTTTACTGGAATAAGTTGAACACGCATTCTAAAATATATATATCTTCAGGGATCGAGCTTTTATTCAATGTATTACTAACAGTTGCCTTCCAGTAGTACTTTTTCAGGACAAGAATAAAGTAGAGATTGATTGAAATCAAACTGAGGATGAAAGAAGACCACCCTATGCCTGGAAGACCCTGTAGGAAGGGAGAAGGTGACAGAGAGGTGGGACGGTAAACACGAAGGAAATATACTGAAAGGAAGGGGAAAATAAAGTTTAATAACCTTATGAATTCATTTCCTACGACGTTATACAGGAACTGACTCATGCTCGTCGAGTAATCTCTTCCGTTCTCTTTGCCACACATCACTCAGAATCAATGCAGGTAATTTCATTGCAAACTCTACTTCATCCGGCAGCGCTTATATACTGTATGTGTATGTATTATGAGTGTGTTGTAAGGTATGAGTGTGTATTCATATATACTGTGAGAGAGAGAGAGAGAGAGAGAGAGAGGGCAGGTGCGTGGCCGTGGTAGTGGTCTGCTGGAGGAAGTGATACACGGCTGGCTCGTTTCTCTAATGGCTAGTAGTAGCACCCGCACCTCCTCCACTACTAGGCTACCTCCTCGATCCACCCTCACATTCACCATTCCACTTCCACTCTCATCTCTTGAACTTCTATCTCCATTGCCATATCCTTCCATTGATTACTTTCTCCACTTACAATTTCCTCCGCCTCCTGTCTACTTCCACTTCCACGTCCATCCTTCCTTTTAACAACTTCTCCACTTTTCATTTCCACTATTCTCCTCCACCTCTCTCTCCACTTCATACACCTCCACTACTGCCTCCTCACCCTCCTCTATTTCACTTCCACTGTCATCTCGTGAACTCCAATCTCCACCACTACCCTTCCTTTAGCCAGTTTTCCCCATCTTCCACCTTCTCTATTTCACTTCCACTAGCATCTTAACCTCCACAACAAACAATCTCCACTTTCCCCACTTCCAATTTCCTCCTTAATTTCCATCTTTCTTTATGTTCCCCACCTCCATACCTCCATCCCTTCCACCACCATTATTTTTTTACCTCTCCCAGTGCTCGCTAAGACAGGATGCATGGTCAATTTTTTTCGCTAAGTGTCTTCGTGTTGTTATATATTTCTGTTATTATTTTGTTGTTGTTGTTCTTTTTGCTTTTGGGAAGGGTGGGAGAAACCCTTGTCAAATACATCGTTACATAAACTCACTAAGGTTACATACATTATCACTAGTAAACTTAGCATTAGTATGGCTATATTTTTAAAAGACAACTGGGACGTAAGAGTAATTACTAACCGACCACAACGTTACATAACTACGGTATATATTTTTGCCCGAAACGTTCCTTGACTTCAACTTCCTTCATTGTACAGTATACAGACGGACTGCACTGTACCAACCATTCTTCTTCTTCTTCTTCGAGAGAGAGAGAAGGAAGCCAGTAGGTCCAATAATCTACTTTTACACAGGGTCATAAACTCGCCTATTAGGTGATCGTGATGTGTTGTGTGATGAGGTTTGGTTAAGGGATATTACATTATTATACGATGTCTCAATTGTATTATTACTGGAGGCTAATTCTTCTCTAAACTGACCCGGAAAATTAACAAACGCTACTTAGACTAGAAAAAATATATAAATACATAAATAAATAATACTAATATTTATTGATCTTGGGAAGGAAGTTGGAAGGGAAACTGCCATTTCTTCCGTCACACATACAGTTCATCACTTTCAGGTCAGGTGATTGTGTGAGCCAGTCATAGCATTATGCCCATTAACCCCCTCACGCACGAATAGATTGTCAGTCACCGAGATGAGAACTTCACTGATCAAATCGAACGTGTTACATTTCACTTCAGCTTATTATGTGCACACCAGCAGGGCCCTACCCGTAAAAAAAAAAAAAAAATCCTCCCCCCTAATCCGCTTCTCTAGGCTATACCATCTCACCACTACAACCCCCTACCCTCCCCCCCCCCCGATCCCCCAGCACCCTCCCCGAAGTGCCGAAACTCACACGAGCAAGTGTTTCGGGTAGGCCCTTAACTGAGTTGAAACTGGCAGTTCACACCTGGTGGAAGTTGTGGGATACACGCATTGACAACATCGACGAGTGATGAACGCAGCATTGGAGGAAACTGTATATAAAAACTTAAAAGACATAAATCAACACATACAAACTTTAACAAGAAAAACAACTCTACTACTACTAGGATTTAACTTGGAAAATAACTTTACCTGTGTTATTAAAGTGTGGTGTATGCGTGTAAGGAGGCAGCACGTCGAGGTTTTTGCGAATATTTTCTTGGTTGTTCGAATAGTATTTCCTTCCGCCAGTCCGTCTAAATTTAAACACAAAACAACTTTACCAAACAACTTGACTTAAATCACACATAATTCACATATTTCTTTCGTGTTTTCAGGTGGGTGTATGTGCCTATAGCTTACCATAGTGTACCGAACTACCGATATATAATTTAGACTTTGAGTGTGTGTGTGTGTTACAAGATTTCTCCAAACTTCAAGAAAGATATTAATTTGTCGACAACAAACTTTTCAGTTAAAAAAAGAGCATCAGTCAGGAGACTAGATAATGGAACGAGTGAGTGGACTGACTGACTGCATGGTTGGGCGGGCATTGTTCCGTCAGTCTCGTCCAAGAAAATGGCAAGAGATTTACTTATTTATTGTCTAGTCTAGTCCCGTGTGTGTGTGTTTGTGTGTGTGTTGGGGACAGATGGTGTGGGGAAATTTGGGTGTGTCATTACTGTATTGAATGTGTTTTGTCTGTTTTATCTTGAAGACAAGGGTTTCTTGCTGTGTGGGCAGAATAGAGGGAGGGATTGGAGGGGGGTGGGGTTAAGGCTAGGCTACTCACGCCTACCTGTCCTGCAACAATTTGGAATTAAACTGTCTCCATCAGTCAAACACCTACTGTATATGTTATTATAACTGAACTCAACTTACAGCAATGATAACAAGCACCAATTAGACAACAACTATCACTACAGTAAATTAGAATGGTTTTTAAATTTTCGCTTATACTGCTACCGGCAGTATAATATATATTTACCACTATGATGTTAAGCGATAACCAATACTCTATAACTCCTCAACAAACACAAAATCGAAACAGTCAAAGAACAAGCACACGGGGATACTACTAACTTTAATAAATGGAACTTCAGTGTGAAGGAAGCGAAATTCAGTGGTTGCACTCCACCCTCTCTCACAAATGCAAGCTGACTGGCTAGCGACTAGCGAGCCGACCACGGCGACCAGTCAGCAGAGAACAGACCACCGTGACCACCACCACTGTTCCCTGACTTCCCTCCCTGCTCCTGTGTCTCCCATATTCACCGGTTGCCGGGGGTTGCCAACAAGGATGCACGGATGCCGACATAATTATTGCGTTTCATAAGCATCAACATAATGACACGAATAACTTTGTACGCTAAAAATTACAGAACATACAAGATTTTCTATACTCCCCGACTGCCACCACCAACAGATGGATATTTACAGCACACACAGACACAGTTTACACATCCAGTGTTTCTGGATGAATCTCCCGACTCAGTTTCAGATTTCGAGATAATAAACAAAATACTGAAAATGGTGCCAAACATTTCGAGTTACTGAAGAGCAATCCTGACAGCCACCTTTGTGCTTGCCTTCCCAGTTCCCACTTCACTTATCAAATTCTCCCTCATCATACAGGGTCTTCCAGGCCTAATGCTAGTCTCTCGGCTACTTCGACTTACAACAGATGTTGACACCTTATACAACTGCAGCTGTTGTACTGTTACTCTGACGAAAGTGTGAATATTTTGCTCATCACCAGCCTGCTAATATTTACTATTTCAACTAAATACCCAACAGCAGCAAAGACCCTCTTCACCTTAGAACAGCACACCTTAAAATTTAAAAGATTTTTACTAATCCTTAATTTAATTCTACCATCAGTCCCAGCCCATAAGCTACTGAAGTAGGACACTTACTGCAATGACAGGGTTTCGACATTCACTGATAGTCCTAGCATTCAACTCTTCAGCACATCTGGACTGGTTTCGGCATTCAATTTCTGATATGTAGTCACGAGCACAAATAAATATACAGGTGTGCTTCAAATACCTGGAGACAGTAAATAAATGCACAATAAGATCTCCATTGGAATTACTTCGTTGGTGAAATTGAACTGTTTGAAGCATCAACCAAACCTGTATACCTGTATAGTACTTATTAGTACTCGTGACTGTACTTCACATGGAATCTATACTTCACAAATGCTTTCCTTCTGGTCAGTCTGTTGTATCCAGCCCACTCTACATTTTATGGTGCCAAGGACGACTAGTACCAGCTCGTTATGAAGGTTACGAAGAATATCGTATTTAAAAGACAGGTCCTGGAATCTTTCTCCAGGTCAGGCTGCCTTACTGGATAATTCATTATCTAAATCACTCATTTTTTCCACCTTTGACTGCCGTGATGTCTTCCCCTACCATGTTCATTTGCATTCCACTGTCCCCCATGGTAAATTCCAGTAGAACAGGCACCCAACTGTGGGCCAAAAGGCCTGGGACACAAGGGCATTTTGGTGGTCACAATGCAAGGACAACACAAGTCGTCCCAGCGCGGCTGATAATGGCAATTTGTGGTTTAACTGAGGGATGTCAAAGAGTCACCCATCTGTCTGTCTGGCTGGCAGCGGCATGGAAACAACAGTGGCAGCCATAGAGGTGGGATAATTTGCAGGCCACCGAGCGACCACATGTGGTCAGTGTCCTGGACATAAAATAAAAATCGCCATCAGCATCTCCTTGCCACAGATGCAGACTCAATTGCTTGTGTGATCAGGTTTACTTCAAAACAATGGAAACCTATGGGAAGCCACATCCCCGCTACTGCGTGTGTCCTTGTGTGGCGACCACAAAGTGCCAGTGTGTCCCGGGCCATAACCGCATGCAACACAATATCCCAGGAATCATACTCTTATACAGTACATAACAAAATACATGTACTGTATACATGAGTATTGATAATTTTCAATAAGCCAGTGTTTTTGAACAGACATGTTTGTCAGATTAAAGAGATTCATCCCCATCCCAGAACAATTAGTCTGTACCTGCAATATTTTCAGCCACCTGCTTAAAATATATAGTTCTTATTGTGTTATAAAAAGAAAGTTTGTCATGATAAACAATACCGAGCACCTCTTTCCATCCACAGATTCCCCTCGGATATTTGCTTTGAAATACTGTACAGTATTGTGAATACAAAGCAGAGATAAAATTCAATGATGGTCAGTATGTATGATATAATGGGAAATATTGGCTCCCAGCACCAATGTTCTCAAATAAGTGGCACACCAAATCTCACACCATAGTCATATAGCATACTGTATTTAATTTTCATAATTTAATATTTATTTACAATAATGTAGCAGGGAACAGTTAACGCAGTAACAAACAGATATAGACCTACATTCCTCCTGGATAAAACTTGCCTTACTTTCAGATGTTCTGTGTCTTTTCTCATTTTCAGTCCTGTTTCTAATTGTTCAGAAAAGTATATTTGTAAGAAAAAAAAATAATAATCATAATCAAACAGGTTTCCAGTACAGTATATACAAGCCCTATTCCTACTTCATTCTTTGGCAAATGGATTCACTCGTGACAGCCAGGAGTTGTCTTCTTTGGAGCTGGAAAATAGAAAAAATATATATCAGGATGATCACTTCACTTTACAATTGTGAAGAAAAATGAGTAGCTAAGGCCACTTCTTAAAGAGCACAAAACCTTTAAAAACACTATAATATTGAAAGAGCTAGTCAAAACTGTGAATGAATGTTTAATGCAACCTTACCTTCCTACCCTACTGTGTCCTTCCTCCCCTCTCTACTCAAATATTCTCCCATTCCTTCCCCCCGATCCTTCCTTTTTAACCCAACTGTCCTTCCCTCACTACTTACTCTTCTTCTTTTCCTACCCACCTATTTTCTTCACTCCTTTATACTAACCTCTCTTTCTGTGCTGCCTCCTCTACTTGCTTGACTTTCAGATACTCAATAAACTCAGCTCTGAAGGCATGCTTGAGAGGATTTGGAGCATTTGCCTCTTCCTCCAATCTTATCTGTTTGATAGAAGCCTCTTTCAGTGTCAAACCAAACCAGTCAGCCTCCTCTTCCTGCAAATAAACACAAATTTATCACAAACTACAGTACTGGCCAATAATTCTTATACAGGATACTGTGCCACTGAAACTTTAAGTTCAACTTGCACAGTAATTATCAAGTCATCCATTATGAATGTCAATAAATTTTCATCTAGGAAACTGGTGTTTGTCCCTGATGACTTGTGCTTTTTTTCTGGTTCTGATCTTGGTTTGATCTGGTTGCATCCAAAAGGGTTGGCATATAGGAAAGTGACTAACACTAGGAAACTTTGTCAATCAAAAACAAACACTCATATTGTTTTAATGTATGTACAGTACAGCTGTATTCATTTCCTCATGTACCCTCTCATTGTTTTGGCTTCTATAAAGTAAGACTGCTGCTTCTTTGTATTGAAATTTTCATTAACTAAGAATTTCTATAAGCAAAGATGGATTGACTAAATGGGAAGAAAACACCAATGGCAATGCAACAGCTAAGGTCATGTACTATTGCCCACAAGGTTCGCCTCAACAATATTTGATCTGGTATCACTGAACCCATGTCCAGATATACGATATCTTCTGTTTCCTATCCTCACTGTCTTCTCCATTACTAGTAGCTATTTACTTGCCTTGATACGATATTCTTTGAATACCGTGATTTATTCCTCCATTCTGGTAAGTTTTATTGATTCTACTACTTTTATGAGTTAATTGTTATTTAAAAGACATCTTCCTTTCCCATCCCACTAGCTATAGTCATGTGAAGAGAGTGAAGCGGGGGATCAGAAGGATATCGTACATCTGGACATGGATTCAGTAATATCAGATCAATTATTGTTGAGGCAAACCTGAGGTGTCCAGGAATTCTTGTGGGCAATAGTACAATACTCCTGGGAAAGTGAAGTAAAGATGAAGGAATAGCAAGCCTTGAAGAAAGAACAAGGGAAACAAAAGGTGAGTTTGGTGATTATCTGAAAGCAACCAACTCCATAATGCAAGGAGCAAGACTGAAATTTACTCACGGGCAAAATGTACTGATGATATTTCTCCATAACCTCTTTTCTCTTGGTGGGATTATCAGGGTACAGTGTTCCACGGACTAGTGTCAGCAGCATTTCCCTCCTAATCTTTAAGGCTAGCTCGGACACCAAATCAGCTGGTGGAGTCTGTAAATAATAACAAGAACATTATGAATGAATAAATTAAAGAAAACTTTGGTTACAGTCTAATGGCCCAAGTTTGCCATAAAGTTGGAGGTATTTTATTGACACTGTAACCAGAAGAGAGGTGTGAAGGGACAGCAAGCACAAAGGAAAAAGAGGGAAAGGTGGGAAAGTTGAACAACTAAAATGGACAGCCTCTACAGTGAAGGGCTTTCAAACTCTTTTTGGTACAGCATTTCCCAATTCACTTAAGACAAAATCCTTTTACAGGGAACAAGGATAAAAATCACATGAAGAATAAGATAATGTGTAAATATAAAGTCATATTACAGGAACACTAATAAATTGTAAAATAATGACAATAATACAAGTAAAGCTTAGGGCATGCTCTAACAGTGCTTAATCAAGGTGCCAAACTTTAATATTGATCTCTGTGATCTTGCTAAGGTACAGTTGGACACAGGAATTCGAGGTATAGCCCTAGTGAAAGATGGTCAATTTCTCCCAATATTAAGTTCCTTAGTGCCAAATAGGAGACACCAGGGGCAGAAGTTAGTATTGAGGATGGTAATACAAAACAACTACCTGATAATAGACACTGGTTACTCAAATGGGACAAGTATATTTCACCTAGGCTGTAGCACAATTCCTGTGTCCAACTGTACGTAACCCATTATTCTATGACACAGGGCTACTGCATCACTATGTTATAATATTACCCCACCCCACCCCCATGAATTACCAGTGAACTCTGTGAAAATGTAACAAGAGCTGAATCAATTCTTGCCAGCTGTCCATACTGGGATTTAGTATGTTGCAACCAGTGCAAATTCCCTGGAGCAGGAAGGTGAATAACCCATTCACTCTGGGCCAGTACAGTAATTAAAACTCCAGCAGAACCTGACTATTGTTAAGGCCACTCCCAAGATGTGGTGTTCCCTTCTTATAGATGGATAATTTAAAACAAGAGAATGCACTAGATAATTGTTTGTATACTGTATGTCCAATATTTGTCATAAGTAACAATATACAATTTACACACTAAAGATTAGCACTTGGTCAGTTGTGTTTCTGACACACTCTTACCTGAAGGATATAGTTATCAAAGCCGTAATGTTGATCAATGAGCGTGAGAGTACGCTCTGTCACTGTGAGCCGCATGTGTCGGTCCAATATTTCCGAGTACACAACTGTTGACTTAAGAGTAGGAACCCAATAACGAGGAAGACGTCTCAATTTCCTGAAAAAGATTACACAGAAAGGCTTTCAAAGCATGAATATAGTTTGAATTTCACTTTACTGTATGGAATAATGAAGTTATCAACCATTTTTACATTACTAAACAGTCATTTGATAATCACGATGACAGATGTTGACCAAAGGTTTGATAAATATGGAAGGCTACCAAGGAATAGTCTGAGAATATTAGTTTAATAAATTTTGACCTTGAAGGCAATGAACATAATTTTATAAACTGTTGTTGAAGTTCCTCAAGCTGTCTGGCCGAGCAGCCCCGTTTATAAACTGTAATGCACACCATTAGATTTATTAAAAGAATTACGTAAGCTTTTAGCAAATGACACTTGAATGATCCTCCATAACCTAAGGAAGTGCAAAACCTAAAGAAGTGTTATAAATGTCTAATTGTCTGAATCTATACATAATCTGGTCTGAATATGTTAACTACCAGTACTTGCTTTACCATAATTATTTTCTAAAGCTTTTCCATTCAACTTACGGCTTCTTGAGGTATCCTTTAATGATAGTCTCCCCTCCCCAAATACCTTCGTGAAGTTCCATAGGGTGCTTCAGTGGTAGAGGTCTATTCTGTACGGGATGTCTGTAAATAAGATAAAAACATCACCCTTAGTTTGCTGCATAGGGACAATTTTATATGCATGCTCAGTTGAGGCCCTGATCAGGATACTAGCTGTTGATCTTTCCAAACTATGCCAAGAAACAGAGTACTGTACTGTACTTAGGATCAATTGGTAACAATAATCCCTTACTATCTTATTGTAATCTTATCACTTTAGCCCAATGGTCTACTTTAGCAAATAATAAATACAAATTCACTTAAAAAGAGTTTTTCAGACCCAATGGAGACATTTACTTAACAAATTGAAATGTGACACATGTACTCACGGTCATACAGACAGCACTTATTCCCATTATACAGAAATTACATTAAACTACTATAAAAAAAAATAGTAGCCTACATCAGTAAACTTATGAGACTAAATAAGTAACTCTTTTACTTACACTTCCCCATTAGACATTCTCTCAAACTTTTCCTCTTTGGGAATGTAATGTACTGGAGCCATGGGAGCATATTTCCACTCCCAATAAAATTTCTTATAATGTTCTGGAACTTTAGCAAGGAGGCTCTTAGGATTGTTAAATTTTTCAATAGTGACCCAAGGCTTTGTCAATGCCTCACGCAGAACATGAACGGACAACTTCTTCGCCATCTGAAAAATAGCATCACATTAATAACTACCCGGTATATACCGTATTCTGAATTTCATATAGCTTATCCTACTGTATTGTCAATTCACAGAGCAAGCCTACCAATCTAAGGAGAATTAAGATTTTGTTTTCACAAAGGAAAGGTCAGTACAGTAAAGAACGGTGGAGGATCCAGAAACAAAATTCCTAATCAAAACCCTAACCTGAAAAACAACCTATAAGACCGAACGAAATATACTGCATACAAGCTATTCCAGTATTTATTATTATTTGCCATTTTCCACCCAATAACACCTATTTTTCACAGGTACTACTATACAGACCACAGTGGACCCTAACAAAAGAATCATAGCCATGTAAATGACTCATGAGTGAATTATTGGATAAATTTGATGACTCTACCATCACACTAACTACAGTATGGTAATAATGGAATTACCCGACAGATTTATTGGATATGGATACTGAGTTTGTTGGATACAATTAAGATGGTATTTATTGAAAGAATTACCGCTTTGTAGCAGTGTTGCCAGATCCAGCCATGTCCCAGTATTTTGCCCAGGTCATATCCTGTACTTTACCATGGTTATTTTCCCAGGTTAGGTCCCGGTAGTCTGATGCGGTCTAGGTTAGGTAAGGTCATTTGCAGAGGAATGCCATAGAAGAAAATAGTCTTAGAAAGGTCTAGATACGTGGGTAATGAAGGTAGAAAAAACGTACGCAATAACAGTAGGTTCTTTTAATATTTACCATTAAGACTGACAACTTGACAAGTGTGTTTGGTTGGGGAAGGTTTATAAACCAACAACACTGTGGAATCGGCCTCAAGATTGACAAGATATTGGAATTTGGAAAGAAGCATATTAGTACCATATATAATAAAACTCTACCCACACGTCATAAAATACTTCCTCTACCTCACTAAAAATGTTTCTCCTTCTACCCTAATTACAAACAATACTCACAACAGGGATTATACAATTATGAACCATCAAAAATAAGATATTAAATTTGCCGGTGCACTCTTCATATGACTTAAAACTGTTTATCATTAGACTGCTACCGATGTGAAGGGTGAAAAATAGTGTCATGTACAGATATAGTCTATAAAAACAATGTAGAACCTATTAATATGCTAAAATAATGATACCTCTGTGAGAATTCGTGGTGATCAACAAACGCAAAGACAAGGCACCTACCACTACCAGTGTTGCCAGATCTGCTTGACCAAATTCCTTTTGTCCGACCAGAACAGTTCCGTTTGCTTTGGCTTGGTTTCACCCAAGCGAACTTCGTATCCGATTGACGACCAGATGACGTCTCAAGTTTATTTTTGAACATTGATGGTCTTTTTGGAATTTTTCGTCTGTTACTCTTGAACAATCTTTATATTGTATAATTTTCCCGGGTGTGTGGACTTCAAAATTCCCTAAAACAAAATTTTCCCCCTCACCTGGCAACACTACACACAATAACAATTATATAAATCTATACACTCCTTGCGATATTTGACTTGTACCTGCAGACTATAATATACGGAATGTCCATACAGTACTTTTTTTTCATCCACGTAGGGGAAGGATAAAATTAAAAATGTGTACAGACCGTGTGATGATGTAGACAAATATATACAGGCGGAAATAAGGATGATAACAGGAGGAACTGAATGTCGGACACAATATTATATTAAGCAAGGTGTGAGATCATTTTCCTGTAAGTATTTCAGTAATACATTCTCAACAGGTTTTTTTGACATCCTGTGCTATGTTATGCTTATAAAACACAAGCCCATAACGATATGATATTCAGTATTATCACTAATCTAATAATTCAGTAGGTTTTGCTACAATATAGTGGCTTACAAATTATTAATCGCATCAGAACAAATATATGATTAAATAAGTATTCAAGATTATTCGGTACGTTGAACATATACGTACAGACCATGTGATTCTAAATTTCTAAATAGAAATAAAGTTTATTTTGCATTATTAGCATTTTTGGTCGTGGTCGGAAACAAAGCGATTGTCAACATTGCTTACTTGTTCCTATCCTCCAGGGGAACTTTAATACAAAACAATTCATGCAGAGATACGATTTAAAATACAAAGTAGACCACAAACAATAAAAAAAATACAGTCTGTAAATATTGACTAATTTTTATCCCCTATACTGAAGCAGCCATTAGGAAACTAAACACAAATAGACTCGAAAATAAAGTAACTTCCACTGAGCAAGAACAAACGTGGGTTGACAAGAAGGGATTGACTGTGAGGACGTGAATGACAGGTAACAACAACAACTAAAAACAACCCAATAATAACCAACACCATGGCAGAGGAAACAGTGTTTGACTTCATACACATGGAAGCAGTTTCCTATGTCTTTCAAGGCGAAAAAGTTTCTGAGGTAATCCATTTGGAAATTTACAATACTAAATAGGCCTAATTAAAAGAGAGTGGGTGTTGTGACTGGTAGCAATGAGCACCGTATATTTATTCATTGGAGTTCAGGGAGTCCTATGAATACATTTGGTACATTGGAGTGCCTTGATTCCTCCAAAATATGCCCGGAAACTGGACCACATAGACATATATTTATAATGTTATCCTGTTGCTTGGAATAGTCTGGAGGAATCACTTTTTTTCTGATTTTTCAACACTACTACACCCCCTTAATGTATGAAGCTTATATAGGCCTATTTCTGTTGATATGTAACTACATTGGATCATAAGAGAGGTTATCGATATTTTGAGTTTTCCATAATACTGTATCCTTCTCATTTCATGTCTACAAAATTTCCACCATATACAGTAGTTTGTGCAGGAGTTTACCGTACTTCTTAACACTTCACTTCATGGTATATCTTGGTATTTATCTAGACTATTGCCATTTAGGATTTGGTTACCCATATCTTTTATTTATTTAATCTCCTCTTTGTATAGGATGAAGCTGTATCCAAGTTGGAGCACATGGGCTTTGCTACAGGCTACAGACTTGTTGAACGGTAAGGTCATTCTTGAAGTACTTTTGTTTCAGAGACATCTTAAGTAGTACTGTGTCAGTTGACCATTTTCTCCTTTCCCCACACATGTTTATATATTCTTTGATTACAAATTTGATCCTGCATAAAGTGGTCATCTTCTCTTATGCTTGAGTGGGTCTAAAAATTAGCAGTTACTTTTAGGTCCATTAACTCATACTATACTGTTTAACTACATAGATAAGATATTATCATCCGAGACCAATGTCATTACCACCATTATAAATAATGTTTAGCCTAACTATAGAAAAAATAAGGTATCATAATCCGACCCCAGTTATTATCAATGTCATTACTACTGTATAAGGTATCATCATCTGACACCAGTTGATATCAATGTTATTATCACAAAAGTCAATGCTGTATAACTATCACAATACCGGTACATCAAATCTGTAGTGGGTAGCTTGCTAAAGGATAATGTATCATCATCCAACCCCAGTAATTACCAAATTAATACTGTATAACTATCACAATCAGTCAAATTTGTACTTGTTAGCTTGCTTAGTTATGTAAAAACACTCATTGAAAAGCAGAAACATGATAGGTCCTTATTACTACTTAAAGATGCTGGACAGCAACAGTAAAAGCTAAGCACCCAGTAATCCCCATTTCAGTAAATAAATCAACCTCAGCAAACAAAAAAAATTAATAAACACCCACCTTTCCTGTCTAGGTAGAGTCTAGAGAGCTGTTAGTTGTTGATCTCTCGGGGGCAGAATAGCCTCCTGTCCCAGACCCTTGGTACACTATGGGTGCATTGAAAAAACAAATTAAAATAAATGAGGGGCATTCCTATCAGCCGGTAGGTGGCTCTGCTATGACGCAATGGCCAAAACTCCCATAATAGTGGTTCTACAGTAATAGTCTTTGATATAACACACATAATATATTGTTGGTCATGTGGACGAGACGAGGTTTAATAGTAAGCCTATGACTATCTTGTTATATATAGGATTGCATTACAAATTTTAAGGTTAAGGGAGAGTATAATATAAATGTACTATTTCTCTCCATCTTATTAGATATGATTGTTTTGCAGGCTTACAAGAGAATCTGGTCGCTACAAGGATGAGCTAGACATCATGAAGTATATCTGTAAGGACCTGTGGGTAACAGTGTACAAGAAACAGATTGATAACTTGCGCACAAATCACCAGGGAGTGTATGTTCTTCATGACAATCGCTTTCGTCTTTTGACTCACATGGCGAATGGGAAGCAGTACCTGCAGTATGCACCAAGGGTTGGTACCGACTCAGAATTAATTTTTCATATTAGTTTTTTGCATAGTTAAAGTAGCACTACAGGTAAGAGCTCATATTTGAATCCATGTCTGGTTTGGTTGTGCATTGAAAAAATATCAAGGTCCTTCTAATTGAAATATTTACAGTGTTCAGCCAGGCATTTATTCAATTCCCAACCTTATCAGTCATGTTCATACTTCATCATTGTCAATAATAATCCACATCATGAAAAAGTTTTTCAGCTTCACTGCTTGTTTGCTGGTAAACTCTCCAATAACTAGTTTCAGTACCATCTTCCAATTGACTACATACAAGCAGCTACTCATTACTCAAAACATCATTATAGGAGAACATGAAAACATTAGACAGAATTATATTGGAGTTACCCATTTATTGTTCACCAAGACTGTACAGTAGAGTTAAAGCTCCTACGGGATGCAGAGTCTCCAAGAATGCCAGTACTGTACAAAATTGTAGATATTGGTCTTGAAGGCACTGACCTTGAAATGCACAACACCAGCTTCATCATGAAAAGTTGCCCTTTGGACCAATTTCACCAGGTTATGTGCAACTGCATGAAAAGTTATTAATAATACTGTATATGCTTTTGTGGTTCCAGTATCTGGCATTCACGTGTGGGTTGGTTCGAGGCTGCCTGGCCAACCTAGGGGTTACCTGCGTCGTCACTGCTGAGGTCACACACCTTCCAGCTTGCAAGTTCCAAATCCAAGTTCAACGTGGATGAGAGAACTGAAAAATGTACAAAACAGTATTTTATATATAGTTATATATAATATATACAGTATATAGAAAGAAAGAGATCTGTGGCTGTAAACTTCAAGGGGTTTATATAAAGCTTTCATGGATGTCTTGCCCATATTGCTGTTTACCAAGTCATCATTAGGTTCAAAATATGCATTCTCATAGATCCCCCCTAGACATTGTGTGACATGCCGTAACTATTGTATTATTCTTTCACCAGAGTAAAATAATTGCTCCAGTCATTTTTGCTTTCTTACTTTATTCCAGTACTGTACATTACATATATATACCCTATATACCGGTATATTATTAGTTATTTAGAATCAGAAGGTACTTGGATACCGAGTTTCAATTGGAAAGAATATGAAGGTACTGTAGATTCCTTTTCAATAAAATATATACCTGTAGAAGTTGATCACTATTATTACTGGGTATGTCAATATTCTCAAACTCACTACAGTATAGGATATGAAAGAGTACACTACAGTTAACTTGAATATAGTACAGAATATTACAGAGTCTTTAAAAATATTAAATGATTCCATATTTATATACTCAAGTTCTTTCTCAATATTTTAACATGTAAAAAGAACCAGGATACACAGACATTGAGAGCTCATTCCAACTTGGATCTCTCACTCACTTAAAAATGCATCTCTCTAACCTGAAATCCTTGTTGCTTTCTTACCAATGTAACATACATGTAATGCTAAATCTGATCAGACAAAAAATACTGCACTCTGAAACAACTACAGTATCTGCTTTAATATTAATCCATGATACTGTGATACTGGATAAGCAAATAAAAGCATAATAATCTATTCTAAGTTAGGTACAGTACCTCCTTTATTACAGTATGCAGTCAGCACAGCTGGTACAATAAAATACTGTACTGTGTACATAAATCAACACAAACATATAACTTAAAAAGTGACAATACGTAAAGTCATATGGTACACTCTGCAAAAAAGTTTTGGAAACACCCTTACATTAATTTTAGAATTTTTATCATGGTAGGGTTGGTACAACTGCCAAGTCAGCCCGAGTATAAATGCCTCACTGCAGCCAGTAGCACACAAGCTGTCAGAAGGGAAGGATATATGCACTCATGTTTATCATTATTCCCCTCCTACTTCTCGCTGATCTATTAATTCTACTCCTATTCCTTGCCAGACCAAATATCAGATCTGTAAAACACTGATTTGTTAGGGAGCAAGCCGTAAGATGCATTATGGTGTAATGTTCAACGTAGCCTATTTATGCTTCGATGAGTCCATGATTAACTGCATAAGTTTCCAATGATGTAAATTATCAGTAGGAGGAAAGTCTTGTGCTTGACAATAACAGGTTAATAATTAACTCTTAAAATATAATATAACTTGATTAGTTGACTTGCTACATAACATCTACAGGTTCTCGCGGAAAATCACTGCACGGCCCCAAAAATGTATTGTTTACCTATACTAGTATCATTTTTAGTAACAAATAAAGATGAAAAATAACACTTACAGTGGTAATTAGTAATATCGTTGTGTAGCCCTTTCTCTTGATGACTTTACGAAGGTGATTTGGGACACTGTCAGCAAGATTACGAAGTGTTTCTGGCTTAAATTCTTCCCAACACTTACGGAGCTCCATTTCAAGTTTGGGGAGGGTGGAGATGTCACGTAAACAGAGCTTGCCTTTAATGATGGCCCATAAATTCTCTATGGGTGAAATATCCGGAGAAATACCTGGCCAATCATTAATCCTTTCAATGCCACAGTCATCAAGCCACTGAATCACATCTTTAACTGTATGACAGGAGGCTCTGTCCTGCTGGAAAATCTCTGCTTGTATTTTTTTTTATAAAACTTTCCTCAAGGTGATCATTTAAAAGTTCAAAATACACATATTTATTAACTGTTGTGTTCTTAGGTAGAATAACTAGGTTTCCCACACCATAATATGAAAAACAACCCCAGACCATTAAGCTGGGAGGGTGTTTTGTGGTCTTCTGTGTGTAGTGAGGATCAGTGGGATGTGAGCCAGGGCGGCGGTACACCTTTGATGGGCCTCCTCCACTAACACAGAAGGTACTCTTATCACTCCACAACACAGTACGCCACTTGTCAAGAGGCCAGTCTTTGTACATTTTAGCAAAATAGAGCCTCCTCTTACTCTGGCGATCATTTATCAGTGTTTTTTTGCGCGCCCGATAAGACCTGTAGCCAAGGTCACAATACAAAGTTTCCTGTACAGTACGGAGGAACACATCAATAAGTAAATTATTATTTTGTTCCTTTATTTCTCTGGCTGTAAGGCTGGGTTTGACTTGAAGCTGTCTGTTTAATATGTTTCTGGTCCTTGCAGACACTTTTCTGGGTCTACCTGGTTGCTTCTTGGGGAGGGGAAGTTTATCTTCTCCGCCAACTTTAAATCAGTGAATCAAGTCCTGCACTGTTCTTAATTTAATTCCCTTTAATACACAAATTTCCTTGTTGCTGTGCCCAGCTATGAAAAGATCAATAATTGATTGAATTGTTTTGCTGTTAGTATGTTTGCCACAAAAACACAAGGACGTCACGACACAATCCGGCCTATAAAATTCAAAACCGGTAACTGTTACATACCATTGGCAGCAGGGTGTGGGTGGGGCCCTACTATCATCCCCCCACCATGGAGTGGGGAGGGAAACGTACGTTGCTGCCAGATACACGATTCAAGCTCCAGGCAATTAATTTTTTTTACATGAGCAAAATTCACACGCAGAGATTTTCCGCGAGAACTGTAAATGTATCAAGTGTATAAAAAAGCATCATAGAAGAGTAAGTTATAATTAGGTTTGTAACACTGTAAAATGTACAAAATCCTGACAAACTCTACAATATTATATAAGTTGGGGAATAGAATATTTTTTTAAGCCAATCAAAAGTATGTCATGGTCTTTATTTTTCTGCATACATCCTTCCCTACCCGGTGCTGGAGCCACACTGAGTGAGAGTGTACAGGGCTACAGGCATGAGGAACTCCATGAAAACACAGTCATTGTCAACGCAGAGGCAATTTTCATAGCACAAATAATGTTTTTGGCATTCACACGTTACTTTCTGTCATTTTCAATTTTTCATTATAAGAAAATGGAACTCAAAAACTATAATAATAATGACAAATTACACAAATGGTTGAATACTTTCTGGCAAGAAATACCAAATGTGGCAACTCTCCTCCTCCTGCCAGTGAATATAGGCTTACCAACCCTACGTAGCGCTTGCAATAGGGGTGGCTCCAAAAGTTTTTGCAGACTGTACGTACAATATACCCCCGAACAAATCTTATTTCCATTAGTCTAATTACACATGTTGTAATGGTAAATTAGATTAAATAACTTTATAAATTTATCACTTTAGTCATATGATTATGAGCTGTACTTTTAAACCTTCTGCCTAGCCTGGCAATTGCTTGGCGAAGCTGTGCCAGGCGATCATGTGAGTGAGGACTTTGTTCGCCAGCGCTATTATTTCTAAAGGCAGGTCCACACGAGTAGGCAGCCCCGACGGGCATTACTTTCTGTGAGAAATATCCCTCGCTTTTTATCACTGTTACCAGATCGGTATATCCCATTGCCTATAATAATGAGCACACTTGCGTTGTCCACACCATGATTTGGTAACACTTGTTTGTCCGTCGGGGCTGTCACTCGTGTGGACAGGCCTTAATTCATCGACCAAAAGCGCATAGGAATTCCTTGTTTACATCTGCTAGTTGCTACTAGTGGTGGGCATTTTAGCTGTTTTTTTAGTAATCTTGATTACTGACTACTTTCAGTGAAAGTAATCGATTAGAAATTAGCGACCACAGTAGCCTATATTAACAGATGTAAAAATGTACTGCTGATAAGAAATGCGAATATGTATTGCTACGTAATATTCTGTAAGCAAACAATGACTTATCTTGTATATCATCAAAACAAGTTACTTTCTATGCTTGAATTATATATAGTATACTGTGAATCTTTCGTCTCCTCAAATTCTAACAATGGATCCATAATCTGAAAAATTCATGGAAACAACTAACGGTCAATATAATTACAGTATAGTAGCAATAAGTGTGGGGCATAAGTGGCAGCTAGGCTATATGCTGCTTACCTCACTCTAAAGCACATTCTAAAGCGTGCGAGTCCTTTTTAATATAACCAAAAGTGTTGGTACCATCATAATAAACACTAATTGTAGCATTTATATACATAAAATTACGTTTGAATCTAAAAATAACGGCAAGTAAAATGAAAGTGACCTATGTGGGTCAGGGGATTTGCAAATTGGCACCTATAGTCAGACTCGCTTAAAATTACGGCTAGGGTGGGGTATGCACCTCTGTACAGTGTTCCCATGTTTTCAGTACCCCTTTCTCTCTCTCTCGTACTTTTGATTCTTTTATAAGTTTTTTATAACTGTGCTTTTTATTTGTTAATTTGGTTTTGTTATTTTTATCAGTACAGTACAGTATTTGTGTTCTCTCTCTCTCTCTCTTTTATTATAAGAGACATGTTAGACATATTCTGTTCTGAAGCGAGGTCACCACCAGGGAGCTATGTTGTCAAGACACCAAGGGTGTGGAAGTGTTGACGCTCACGTGTGATTTTTGTTTTATTTTTCCTTTGGTATTGGCAAATTACTATTATTTTGATCTACATATTAGCTTACAGATTATGAATGTGATTATTCATCACCCTTAAAATTACTGTAAAAGCCAGTAAATGTGAGCATTTTATTCTATAATTATGGCAACACCTGTACAATCTATGCTTGAATATGGGTGCAGGATGGGTCGGCTGTGTCAGTATTGCTGCCACTCACAAAAATTTATTGTTTATTTATTTTACTTTGGATAATGGCATATTTCTACTTTTTCAAGCTTATTATTTTATATCTATAACTGTGATATTATTACCCACCCAAAAACTACGGAAAATTCCATTAAAAGGGACTACAATTTCTTTTAGCAACACTGTACAATAATTATGCCATGTTTCTGTGTAACTGTATAAATATTTTATGCATAATAAGATTACTTTTGATTAATCCATCAAATACACAAGTGGAAAGTTTATATATCTGAATTTATTGTATTTGTGATGCCTTGTACATGAATAGCTTCCGTTTCACATAGCAAGTTGGGGAAACGTGGCGACAGTGTACAGAGTAATGGGACACACCACAGACGTAAATTTAAGCAAGGAAGACTATAGAGATGCCAGATGCCTTGAATTCCAGCTAGTATTGTGTCGGTCTTCAGAAAGTAATAATATTCGTCGTTTTTCACTGTCAAATAGAGCTTTTCGAGAATTAAAAATATTGTGTTTTCTATTTCAAGTCAAAAAAATATAGTACCCAATATTTAATTCAATAGAAAAAAATGTTGTCACTTGGATTTACGTTCGTCAGGCTAGTCCAACACAATATATCGCCAACTCTAGCAAAGAAATGCCCGGCAAACACTCAGTCTTTATTAGTACGAAATTACTGATCGCCTGGCGTGAGGTTTTAAAAGTAATAAGGGACTGAACTCAGCAAGGCATGATTCTACTGTGTATTGTTTGTAACATGACCTAGTAAGTTTGAAATATTTGCTTTACTGTAGTACTAATACATAGCGAGTTCATGAAATGAGGAGGAAACTTGGCACATTTTGCCTGTATTGCACATTTAAGAGGGGGATTTGTGTAACTTGTAAATTTGGTTAAGCTGAAAGGACTAGAACCCCTACAGTCAAGACTTTTGGAGGGTTTACTGTATTTGCCAAAGGGTATTTGTCATGAGGTCTATAATCCGGCTGGATTGTCAAACTGACTCCTTTTGATTTACTACATATATTTATATTTTCCCAATATCTTTGCAGTACAGTGTAAATATTTTGTCCACTGTCATAAGCCCAGATGGAGTGGCCATTATTTCTAACAATGTAAAATGACATACCATAATGATACAGAAATAATTTAAATTTGATGTACAGGTACTGAAGCTCTGATGTGATTCTTTTACCCTTCTACAAGTGAAGAGAGGCAAATAAGATATTTGTGTAAAGTATAGCTACAAAGTCTTATGTCCTTAGAAATCCTAAACAGTAAATAGAAGCACAACAGCTCTTATATTATTGTCCTGTAAGTTTTAAGACGGATCAAAATTATGACAGGCAAGAAGCTATACAATATATACTTACTTATATACAGTCAAGGGTTGATCAATCTCCAATATTAACTGGTTACAATCATACTATCATCATTTATATTTAACGTTTGAAATTCTGGCAATTACTGTACGACATCTGATGATCGTATTTTCCGGGCTTGGAACTGGCACTGCTTTGGGCTTGCTTGCCCTCATCCAGAGTACTTCAAATAAGTTAGGTAAGTACCATCTACATCTCATCATACCTCACCCAGGGGTGTATGGTCCTGAGGCTGGTCTAACTTAGTTACTGGTAGTTTTTACAAGAGGGCGGCCAACCCTTTCCCTGGCTTTCACATGATTCCGGCCAAGTTTTACCCATTAGATCATTCATATAATTTATTTTTATAAACTTATCTGGTTGAGTTAACTTATCAATGACGTCAAATTAACCTGAGTTTACAAATCTTAACTAGTTAACTGTCCCAATTTGTCTGTAAGACCACTTTATTATATCATCATCTTGTGTTTGGGAATCACTTTTATACAATAACATCAGCAGTGAAATGACAAACTGCATTGGTGACAGCATAGTACTGATATATAAATGTAACAAATTATTTATATACCAGTGTTGGCACATAATATTAGCTACCAACTATTTACCTGTGCTAAAAGTCAAAATCTTCAGGAACGTTATTTTCTGGCACATCTGAGGTCATGATAACCTCAGGGTCTTGTACAGGCAGCCCAATTATACTATGCCATAAAACTACAGTGAAGATGTAAAGTGCAAAATCTTCTAAGAAACAATTGAAGATAGTAAAAATGAGAGCATAGGCTGAAATAGTAGCCTGTTTTACACCACACAATACCAGGGCAATTCCCCAAAGCCCAGAATTATTTCTACTGCTACTGTGAATGCTAAGCCTCTGACTCCAAAGATGGTGCATCTCCCATAAAATGAAAGGAATGGATATGCTGTTAGATACAACATACCCAAAGTTAAAGAATAACAAAGCACACACTAATAAGGCAATACAGATAGGCACCAATGAGGGTTTAAAAGTTCTGGCTGAAGCTGTTTGTAGGTTGATTTCCCCTTGAAATTGCTCATTCTGCAGATTACCAGGCTCTTGGTTGCCATTTGCTGTCAGCAACGAATTCAAGTTCAACAGCTGATCCCTTAAGTTGGGTATTGTACCATTCTGTGCTCCAGGAACTGAAGTGCTTCTTCTCTCACTTAAGCTCTCGACTCCAGGATCTGAAGTTAATCTGCTAGTTTCATTCAACTCAGGGTACACATCTTCCTCCACTAGATTATTGTTATCTAATGATCCCAATGTTGGAGTGTTGGTGTCTGATGTTGGTGTCGCCGGCCCACCAGAAATAACACTGTTGGACGGACTGGTTGGGCAGGCACTAGTAGGACTTGATTCCACGTTAGTTGGGAGAGCAGATGACAGAGCTACTTGAGGTGACATGTCATCCTGTTGTGCTTCTGAAAATAACAACGGAAAAATTAAACACTTATCAGATACCAATACTGTACATGGTTTTATATATTTCTCTATCTATTGTATTTGACTATTGTGCCCTATTTTATGCCCTTGTTTTGTATGCATACATTATGGACCCTGTGAATGTGTACAAAAATTAGGAACTTCTGATTCCTCCTGACTATGTCACAAAACAATCTTCTTCCATGTAGTTGGTGTTTTGTGGCAATATTTGAAGGACTTGTTTATCTCCAATTTTCTGACTACTGTACATCACAGGGTCCCTTAAAGCTGGCAAGTTTATACAGAGTAGTGAAAGTACTGCTTTGCAATTCCTTTATTATACAGTAGGCTACCATCTATGGCAGCATAAAGTATAATATACAGAAGGTATTTACACACCGTAAAATACTGGCCTACCTGTTTCCCTTATAAATTTTCCTGAAAATCACTGTTGGGAATAAAAAGAATACAATAATTCAATGACAATAATGATGGCAAACTACAACTAAGAGTATAAAATACCTAGCCTACAAAACAGCATGGATTTGCCAGCTCAGCAAAAAACTGTACAAATGAAAAAATCTGGCAAATATAAGAAGCATCAAAAGATGGAAATGTCAGAGGGGATCCTACAAACACAGAAATAAACAGGGAAAGTGATAGACTTTGTATCTCTTCTACAACCACGGAGACAAAGATCAATTTCATAATGGGAAAAGCAGTATTCTGACCATGGCTGGATTATGAGTTGGGTTCATCTATATTATTGGACAATATACAACCCTGATTAACGAACGTAGTTTTCTGGTGTGATATCAACGAAAATAATTTTTTGTTGATCTTACGTTAAGGTGCAACACACATACACACACACACACATTATTTACTCTACTTGTGTTGCAGACAGGTAAAAATCAACATATTTTACCAAAGAGAATAATAATACATGTTTGATGATCTATTAAGTAATAAGGTGCAACAACGTAGTCAACATATTTATTTCACTGAACACCAACACGGACACACACACACACACACACACATTATCTAAGTTACTTTATTTGTGTTGTATGTACAAGTTATTCTTACTTATTGTCTTGTTGTTGTTGTCTGTAGTGGCACTGATTGGATTAGAGGTGCCAAATATCTTCCTCTTCCTCTCTTCTGCATTCTCCAATATTTTTCTTCGTCGTAATTGACGCCGCCTGGCCTCTGCCTCGTCTGCCATGTTTACAAATCCAAGTGTTCCAATATTGTTGTCAGCTGATAACAACAACCTACAACAAATTAATACTTTATAAAATGTATCATTTTCATATTTATCTTAATCTAAATATAGTAATGGCTGTATAAATAATTAGAACGTATAGAATTAAGCCTATAAAAATATTCTAATATTTGTTATATAATTTTATCAACATCTTTACCCGAGATAATCGCCTACTACAGACGTTCCTCTAATAAAGTCTTATTAAGTTATAACTCGGTGGTACAGGAATGAACGAGCAATTCAGAGAATAGTACAGTGGACAAAACAAGGTACATTACTGTACATAGAGTAATAATGAAATTATACAAATAACAAGTGAGGATGGATCCTCGACTTCCTCCAGATACTTCATCTCGGTTGGACCATCATTGTGAAATGACCACTGCTGTTACCTAATCTACTGTACAGTACAACGATGAAACAAATATAATAATACAGAAGATATTGATTGACACAGTTTCATGGGCCATAATTTAATGTAGTGTAAAACACAACATACCTTCCAAGTTCAGTAACGGCACAGGTAAAATAAAATATAAATAACGTATCTAACCAACGTACACTAATAAAGAAACCCCAAACACATTTTTAGAGGTAACTTGGAACTTCTGGAAGAGAGCCTAGTCTTAAGAATGGAGGAATAGAGAAGAAAAGTAGAGAAGAAAAGTAGAGAGCTATAGTGAAGAAGTAGGGAAGGTGAAAGTTCTGTATATAGTAGTAGGGAAGATTAAAAATTGCTAGGTCGACTACATTAGCCTAGTTGTAGGGATATTTATTAGAGGTAGTGAAGTTAAAATTTGTTAATTGGTGTGTAGTGAAGATGTGTGATGTAGTTATCTTCTATATAATTATCTTCTAATGATAAAGTGGTACTGTGCAGGATTATGTTTGTGACATACTGTACATAGCACATCTTCACTAACCCCTGAAAATCTCCACTACCCAGACAGAAGTAACAACAGAATGAAAATAACAAAATGACAGAACAGAGTAAGAGAACAAGCACTGCTGGGCTTCGCCCACCACGGCTGCGCCGCGGGTGCTTTTGCCTGCGGGTCTGCTCGCTGCGCTCGCCTCGCTTAATAGTGAAGATGTTAACACTTATCATGATGTCACACCGGGTAGTGAAGATGATAATACCTATCTCTGCTAAATATAAAGGGCAATGTCTCTTCCAGTTAATAGTGAAGATGTTAACTCTTATCTAACCGACATTTGTAACATAAAATACATTGTCAAGGAATCACCACGGAATCGACCTTCAGTTCGGGTTTTGACATTTTTTTTATTTTTGAAAAGTTTTATAATTTCAGAAAAGTTATATTTTTATATATACTAAGATAAGATAAATGACATACAACCTACAAAGAGTACGGTATATAGAATTTAGAAAGTGTGATGGAGGTGAAGGGAGAGAGAGAGAGAGAGAGAGAGCAGCTTATAGGAATGAGTCTGAGAGCTATAGTTAGTTAGGACCATATATTGCATTTAGTATAAGGCCGGGCGGGGGGTGTTAAGGACCCTGTGATCGTGTATGGAAATTGGAGGCTTCTGATTCCTCCTGACAGTGCCACGAAACAAACAAGCTCCCTTACCTATATATATTGGGTGTTTCGTGGCAATATTTGAAGGACCCCCCGAAACCCCCCAAGCCTATCCCCTACTTCCACACCCCCTTAATTAAGGGAATGATTTGTGGGTGTGTTGGGGTTAAGATTAGATTACCTTTTAATTATTACCATGAACGGTATGTGTAATTCACTTTTGGTACATAAGAGCGTCTTGATTCCTCCAAAGTATGCCAGGAAACGGGACCCAAGGAACAAACATAATGGTGTCCTGTTGCTTGGAATAGTTTGGAGGATTCAGTTGCTCCAGATTTACCACTACTGTATTCCCCCCCCCCCCCCCCCTCAAGAAAAACTCTCCTACTGCATTGCTGGGTCTGATAAAGGGGGAAGTTTTGTGTTGGTAAATCTGGAGCAACTGAATCCTCCAAACTATTTTAAGCAACAGAACACCATTATTTTTGCTCTTCTGGTCCTGTTTCCTGGCATACTTTGGAGGAATCTCTAGGCATTACAATGTATCAAAAGTATATTCTCTCCCTTATATGAATCCTCCAAGGTGTTCTTTTTTTTATGTGTGTGTATGGGGAGGGGGGAGGGGGGAGGGGGAGAGGTACGCCTTCTATAGGAGCCTCCCTTCACCGTTAAAAAAAGTGGAAACACATTAAACTCCCCGTTGCCCTTTCACTGCAGCAAGGACTCATTGATCCTACGGTATAAAATTCAATAAATCATAAATACCTCTTTCACTTTCTCCCATAACAACTACAATAAGTTTATAAAGGTGTCATCACATAATTATATAAAAGTAAACATCTCTCTCTCTCTCTCTCTCTCTCTCTCTCTCTCTCTCTCTCTCTCTCTCTCTCTCTCTCTCATGACGCGTTTAAACACTTGTTGTTGTTACTGATTTAAAAGTAATTAAATATCTGCATACACACGTCTCATGCATAACACGTATAGAAAGAAACCCTTGCTATATATTATTTAATTTTACCCCCCTTCAACTTTCTCATTCTATGTTGAGAAATGTTAGGAATAGAGAAACGAAATTGCCAGCTGAATGTCAACACCTGCTGTGATATTAAACAAAAGAGTGGGAAAGGTCTAAAATCTTGTCCTATTTATTTCGTCACACTCAAATAAACTCAGCTGATGACTGCCTGCCTGCCTGGATTAAGGGGAGAGTATACTTTGGCTACATTGGAGTGCCTTGATTCCCCCAATGTATGCCATGAAACAGCACCAGATGAACAAAAATACTGGTGGCCTGTTACATGGAATAGTTTGTAGGAATCAGTTGCTCCATATTTACCAACACTGTACTTTTCCCTTAAGCTTAGGATGAGGTGAACTAAACGGAGGAGGGTTGGAACTTTGTGGGGAGGATACTACAGTGATAAATAGATAAATGGATGTTTAGATTAATGGATGGATAAATAAATGGATGTATAGAATAATGAATGGATAAATAAATGGATGGATGCATGGGTGGATGCCTGAATGATATGTGGATGCTTGGATGTTTAGATAAATGGATGGATGGATGCTTGGGTAGATATATAGATAGATGGATAGATAAATATGAAGTAACAACTACATGTATATATCATTCCTTAAAACTATTTCAGACAACAAACAGGACATCAATATTTTTGTTTATCTGTACTGTAGGTCCTGTTTCCTGGCATATACCATGGAGGAATTAAGTCTCTCTAATGTCTAATGTACCCAAAGTATATTACTTTCTCTTAAAGGTCAGAGGTCAGGACACACACACACTCTCTCTCTCTCTCTCACACACACACCTACACACAGACGAAAGAATATATTTGTCGCTTGAGGTATTACATCATTTAACTACACACACACACACACACACACACACACACACACACACACCTCTGACTCTATATTCAGAAGTACAAAAGTCGTGTTGCCGTTCCGTCTGCTAATGATGATTGACTTATATATAAACAAAGATAAAGACACACACACACACACACATACAGAGGAAAGGCCGAAGAAGAGTGAAATCAAAATAGGCAAGTCTCCCTATATAGCTCTCTCCTAAGAACCACAGAACAACCATAATTACATCACACACCTAATTGAATACACAGGCATGCAAGAAAGAAAGAGAGGGGGGAAACGAATAGGTAAATCTCTCCTATAACTATATGAGCCGAGCCAAGGACAGCGTGAGTCACAGATGACCCTATAAGGCATCTTGAGGTAGAGTGGACAGGAGTTGTCTCGTCTCTGGCACCACAACACCTGGCCACAACTCCACTACTGGCAACTACTTTATAATCAAAACACGTGGTAATGTTTAGTCTTGTATCCCTCCACGCCTGATGGGTGATTGAAGAGGGAGGTGTTGTAGGAGAGGGAGCTGTGGAGTTGTTTTGGTGGCAGGTGTGAGTTTGTTGGAGATCATCCCAGCCAGCCCCAGTCAGACCAGCAGGTATAGCTAGCGGGAGGGGAGGTGTGGGAAGGGGAGGGGTGTAGGATAGATAGATAGAGAGAGGGAGGAGGGAGGAGAGGGGAGTAGGAGAGAGATAGAAAAAAAGGGAGGAGAAGAGAGGGTGTAGGAGGGAGAGAGAGAGAAAGAGGGAGAATGGAGGGTGTAGGAGGGAGAGAGAGAGAAAGAGGGAGGGTGTAGGAGGGAGGAGAAAGGAGGGTGTAGGAGAGAGAGGGAGAGAAGAAGGTAGGGGGTATGAGGGAGAGAGAGAAGAGAGAAGGAAGCGTGTAGGAGGGAGAGAGAAAGAGGGAGGAGAAAGGAGGGTGTAGGAGGGAGAGAGAGAGAAGAATGGAGGGGATGGGAGGGAGAGAGAGAGAAAGAGGGAGGAGAAGGGAGGGTGTAGGAGGGGGAGAGAAAGAAGGAGGAGAAAGGAGGGTGTAGGAGGGAGAGAGAGAGAAGAATAGAGGGGATGGGAGGGGAGGGGGGAGAGGGGAGTGGGGAGTGGGGAGTGGCTGGTGTTGGTTTAAGTGAGGTGAAGTACAGGTCGACTTTTGTTACATTGGAGTGCCTTGATTCCTCCAAAGTATGCCAGGAAACAGAACCAGAAGAGCAAAAATAATGGTGTGTTCTGTTGCTTGGAATAGTTTGGAGGATTCAGTTGCTCCAGATTTACCAACACAAAATTATTTCCCCCTTAACACACACACACACATGTACATGAAACCTAACCTATAACTCAACTTAACCTAACCAAACTTAACCTAGCCTAACCTAACGTAACCCAAAAGAGAGAGAGAGAGAGAGAGAGAGAGAGAGAGAGAGAGAGAGAGAGAGACTATTTCTTTCTTTCACTGACCTTTCCAACCATACTGTCACAAGTACTGTACAGTCACTAAAAGAATATCAATACTATGTGACCACTTCCTTCTCACGTGAAACATTTTGACACCTCCGACGTCTGAGATCTATAAACCTTGCATAATACAATACGAGCTACAGAATACAACACGAGCTACATAATACAACACGAGCTACAGAATACAACACGAGCTACACAATACAACACGAGCTACACAATACAACACGAGCTAATACATAATACAACACGAGCTACATATGTATACAGTGTGGTTCATTAATTTTAGTATAATATTTGAGATCCCCCCTCCGCTCTGATCATCTTTTTTTAGTGTACAGGAAAGGTAAGTACATTATAAACCAATATACACCAATAATACACCTATTATAACAGTAGTATTATGCAATGAGTATATAATAGGTATACAATAAGTATTTTTGCAAGTGGAATAGTCCTGCCAACCCTACATAGCACTAGTAATAGGGGTGGTTCCAAAACTTTTTTTTGCAGAGTGTACAGGTAGGTCATTCATTATTCTGGAAGTACTGCAATGAATGAATGAATGAATGAATGAATGAATGAATGAATGAATGGTCTACCAAGTGCATGACTCGGTCTGCAATTATTAGCAAAACAACAAAGCTAATAATAATAATAATGTTGTGTTACATGTAGTTACATTTTCTATTATTGTTGTTAACCATCGATAATAACAACGTCAAGTGTACAAATTCTCATACCCAATAATAAATAGTACAATAAATGCATTAAAAAACATTATACAGTATAGTTAATATTACTATAAGCCTTGGCCGGGTTCGAGTTCACTTTGCTGTTTCACCCAATGGCATTTCTCTCACAGGAAGTTAAAAAAAAAAAATAATAATAATAAAAAAAAAAAAAAAATGAAAAAAAAATGAAGGTAGTGTGAGTGTCCATATAAAGACACCACTGTCAGCCACTACCCACCCATCACTACAGGGAGGTGATAGTGATGGTGATAGTGGTAGTGATGATGTAAATATAAAAAAGTGGTGGTGGTAGTGGTGATGGTGGTGATGGTGGTGTAAATAGATAAATAAAATAAGATTGTGTGTGTGTGTGTTGTTTGTTGTTTGTTTGATAGTACGTGTGTGTGTGTGTGTGTGTTGTTTGTTTGATAGTACATGTGTGTGTGTTATTCATCGATACATGTGTGTGTGTGTGTGTGTGTGTGTGTGTGTGTGTGTGTGTGTGTCTGTGTGTGTGTGTGTGTGTGTGTGTGTTATTTATAGATAGTACGTGTGTCTATATGATATCAAACTTTCTCTTCCTCATAAACAGAAGTAGGCCTATAATCTCAACATACAAACATGGTCAAAAACAACATGACAAGAGAGAGAGAGAGAGAGAGAGAGAGAGAGAGAGAGAGAGAGAGAGAGAGAGAGAGAGTAAAAGTTCACAGACAAAAGTAGACTTATAGGTATCTATCTATCTTTCTCTATCTATCTATCTATCTATCTGTGTGTCTATCTATCAGTTTATCTATGTCTCTATCTATCTAACTCTCTGTCTATTTATTTATCTATATATCAATTTATCTAAATGTCTATCTATCTATCTATCTACCAATTTATCTAACTCTCTATCTATTTATCTCTCTCTCTATCTATCTAACCTTCTGTTTGTTTATCTATATATCTATCTATTTGTCTGTCTGTCTGTCTGTCTGGTTGTCTGTCTGTCTGTCTGGCCATCTATCTGTGTTGCTGTCTATCCATCTATTCATCTATCTATCTATCTATCTGTCTATTCATCTATCTATCTATCTATTCATCTATCTATTCATCTATCTATTCATCTATCTATTTATCTATCTATTTATCTATCTATTTATTAAGTACTGAGTTGAGTGAGGGACGAGAGGAGAAAGGTAGGTCACACTCAAGCTGTGTGTGTGTGTGTGTGTGTGTGTATGTGTGTGTGTGTGTGTGTGTGTGTGTGTGTGTGTGTGTGTGTGTAAATCGGTTACCACTTAGTAATAATAATCTCAAATGTGTATAGATATCATGAGCCTGTAGTTTAAAATGTATATCTACTCATATCTACCACACACACACACACACAAGGAGAGAGAGAGAGAGAGAGAGAGAGAGAGAGAGAGAGAGAGAGAGAGAGAGAGCTATAGCCATGAGTCAGGTAGTGTGGGAGGGAGAAGTGGAGTGGAGGTGGAGGTGGAGTGGAGGCAGCAATGGTCGTGTGTGTGTATGTGTGTGTGTGGGTAGTTATCATGAACACCCCATACCATCCAGCCTCGCCCCGCCCTGCCCTGCCCCCTTCACTATTCACTCCCTTACTGACAAACACTTTAGCTCCCTTACAAACATATAAAATACCTTACAAACACATACATTACACCCTACTGTTATATTATTGCTTTGGATAATTTGACTATCCCTCAGTTTGATCATAAGAGAGTGTCTACTACATTTCGTCTGCAAATATTAATCTCATTCACTATAATATACATACGTACTTTACATTGCCTCTTCCCATCACGCCACCACACTACACCATATCATTATAATACTGTACACACACACACACACATACACACACAACACAACACAACACAACACAACACACCACACACACAACACAACACAACACAACCAACCCCCACACACACCACAACACAACACAACACAACACACCACAACACACCACAACACAACACAACACACCACAACACACCACACCTACTGAATCTCTCTCCTTGTTTGGTAAAGGGTCATATCAAGAGAATGGTATAGTTTGGTGAGCCTCTTCTTGACCTTCGCAAAACGTCCCCCCTACCTCCTCCATGATAATATTTTTTTTAGACATACATATATATATTTTTTCTTTTTTTATACATATATATATATATATATATATATATATATATATATATATATATATATATTTTTTTTTTTTTTTTTTTTTTATACATATATATATTTTTTCATTTTCTTTATACATATATATTTTTTTTCATTTTCTTTATACATATATATATTTTTTTTCTGTTTTTCAATACATATATATATTTTTCCTTTTTTGTTTATACATATATATATTTTTTTCATTTTTTTTTATACATATATATTTGTTTTTTCGTTTTTTTTATACACATATATATATATATTTTTTTTTATATACATATATATATTTTCTTTATATATATATATATATATATATATATATATATATATATATATATATATATATATATATATATATATATATATATATATATATATATATATATATATATATATATATTTTCATTGTATATGGGTTTACTCGGTCCTTGGTTTTCTCGGCTCCTGCATGACTAACACAAGACGATTTTATTTATCAGAAAGGGAATTTTTTTGTGACTTTGTTAACATTATGTCATACAATGATATCATTTGGTTTTGTTTTGTTTTTTGTTCACCGTTGCAATCCTGCTGAATGTCAATCAACAATATGTCTTACTGTAAATAACACACACACACACACACACACACACACACACACACACACACATATCATATCACACCACTACACAGAAACACACACACCACTTTGCCTAAACATACACAAACACACACACACACTTTGCCTAAACACACACACAAACACACACACACACTTTGCCTAAACACACACACACACACACACACACACACATCGCCTAGTTAGGAGTGTGAGTATAAAGGTGGGAAGTGGGGCGAGGTGAACTAAATATTATTGCCTTCTTCGGGTTAGTAATAATAATGATTGTGGTATTTAACTGTGGTAATGAATGATGGAGTACCGATACTTACTGACCTTATACTACTACTACTACTACTATTACTACTACTACTACTACTACTACTACTGAATGAATACTGGTAGTGGTTATTGCTATTCTTACTGACTTACTATTACTACTACTACTACTACTATTACTACGACTACTTACTGATTTGTTACTACTACTACTACTTACTGACCTTATACTACTACTACTATTACTACTACTATTACTACTTACTGATTTGTTACTACTACTACTACTATTACTACTACTACTACTACTACTACTACTACTACTGAATGAATACTTGTACTGGTTATTGCTATACTTACTGACTTACTATTACTACTGCATGATTAGTGTGTGTGTGTGTGTGTGTGTGTGTGTGTTGATTCTTCACAAACACACACACACACACACACACGTGGATCATTACGAGAGAAAATAAACAAACAACTTTTGGTTTATTCACAGCATCTTGATTCCTCCAAAGTATACCAGGCAACAGGGACACATTAATTAACAAACACAATGGTGACCTGTTGTTGTTGTTGCTTGGATTAGTTTGGAGGAATCATTTACTCCAAATTTACCAACACTTATAAGAACCCTGGGAATTGGAGGCTTCTGATTCCTCCTGACTATGCCATGAAACAAACAAGCTCCTTCCCTATATAGGTGTGTGTGTGTGTTTCGTGGCAATATTTGAAGGACTCATTTACCTCCAGTTTTCTGACTACATCACAGGGTCCCTTAATTAAAATACTACCACTATAATTATATGTGTGTATTGGAGTTTACTAATTCCTCCAAACGATGCCACCCAACAGATTTCCCCATTATAATACCCATGGCTGTTGTTGCATGGGATTTTTTGGAGGCTCCATTAACCTTAAAGAATCACACATTATATTATTAGGACTACCATAAGAGGAAGCCTAATGTATAAGAGAGAGAGAGAGAGAGAGAGAGAGAGAGAGAGAGAGAGAGAGAGAGAGAGAGAGACTACAGTATGTTCGTGTATGTGTGTGTGTGTGTGTGTGCGTGACCATGTATGTATGTGTGTAAGTGATACCGTGTACAGTATGTGTGTGTGTGTGTGTGTGTGTGTGTGTGTGTGTGTGTGTGTGTGTGTGTGTGTGTGTGTGTGTGTGTGTGTGTGACCATGTATGTATGTGTGTAAGTAAGACCGTGTTCATGTATGTGTGTGTGTGTGTGTGTGTGTGTGTGTGTGTGTGTGTGTGTGTGTGTGTGTGTGTGTGTGTGTGTGTGTGTGTGTGTGTGTGTGTGTGTGTGTGTGTGTGTGTGTGTGTGTGTGTGTGTGTGTGTGACCATGTATGTATGTGTGTAAGTAAGACCGTGTTCATGTATGTGTGTGTGTGTGTGTGTGTGTGTGTGTGTGTGTGTGTGTGTGTGTGTGTGTGTGTGTGTGTGTGTGTGTGTGTGTGTGTGTGTGAGTCATGCTGCAGGTGACACAACACATGCCAACACAACAATGCAAAACAAACACAAACACATGTAAGGAAACACACAAACACACACATACACACACATACACAACTCGAAATACGGATACACTTAGCACAAAAAAGTTAAATGTAGCACCAAAAATTGTAAAAATATATTCATATAAATTTCAATGCTCCAAGAAAATTAAATATAAAAATTAAAAATGGTCGAAGATTATTTTTTATTTTTTTATATAACCATTTGAAAGAGGGTAAAGAGGAGAGGAAGAGAGGGAAGAAGGTTAGAGAAAAGGAGGGAGAGAGAGAAGGGGGGTGGGGGCTGGAGGAGGATCTGACGAGGGGAGAAAAGGAGAGAAAGAGGAGGGGAAGGGGTCTGACGAGGGGAGAAAGAAGGGGGGGGGATGGGTAGAGAAAGTTGAGATGAGGCTGGCTGGCTGGAGAGAAGAAAGAATGTGACTAAGGAGT
>JAWZYT010004923.1:0-5000 GCA_034508575.1 Petrolisthes manimaculis | reverse complement strand
GGTGTGTGTGTGTGTGTGGAAGAGGAGGGAGGCAAGGAGGTGGGAGGGTGAGGTGGGGTGTGTGTGTGTGTGGAAGAGGAGGGAGGCAAGGAGGTGGGAGGGTGAGTTGGTGTGTGTGTGTGTGTGTGTGTGTGTGTGACAAGGAAAGATCCAGGAAGCTAGATCATTATAGAAAGAGGAGATTGGAGGGTGTTGGAGGGGAGGGGGAATAGAACAGAGTAGGGAAGGGCAGGGTTAAGGAAGGGAGGGAAGGTATAGTGGGCAGAACGAGAGAGTGGAAAGGGAACAATAAGGTAAGGATCGAGGGGGGCAGGTGCTAGGGGGCGGTGGGGGGCGGGGGAAGAGGGTTTGGAGTAGGAGGAGGTACAGTACAGTTGTGCTGGATTGATAGAGGGAGATGAAGCAAGGAAAGAAGAAAGGGGGCGGGGCAGGGCAGGGCAGGGCACACACACACACACAGAGGGGGCGGAGCAGGGCAGAGGGAGGGTAGGAGGTAGGGTATAGCGAGAGTGTAGTAAGCAGTGAACATTCTCTCTGCCCCATTCCGCCTCCCGCCACCGACCAGTCCGCACTTAAATACTCACACGCCAGGTCGGGTTCATTGAGACCAGTCTTAATTATCATCTAGTCCTCAACACACAAACACACACAAGCAGCCATGAGGGAAATCGTTCACCTCCAGACCGGCCAGTGCGGCAACCAAATTGGATCAAAGGTAAATATATTATTAGCTCGTGTTGTTTGTAGTTTAGGCTCGTGGTGCGTGTTTGGGTTTATACTATATTTTGGGATGTTTTGGGTTTTGTCTTTCACTTTTTCATGGTCTTGAGTTGAGCGATTTTTGTGTTGCGTGGGTTATTTTGCCATGGGGTCGAGTTTTAGGTGTTAGATTTTTATAGGGTCGCGTCGCATGTGTCTCGTGTGTTAAGAGGTATAGTGTTATGTGTGTTAAGGGGTCGTGTTGTGAGTGTCATGGGGTCGTGTCGTGTGTGTTAAGGAATAGTGTTGTGTGTGTCATGGGGTCGTGTTGTGTGTCATGGGGTCGTGTTGTGTGTGTCATGGGGTCGTGTTGTGTGTGTCATGGGGTCGTGTTGTGTGTCATGGGGTCGTGTCGTGTGTCATGAGGTCGTGTTGTGTGTGTCATGGGGTCGTGTCGTGTAGCGTGTGTTAAGGGGTCGTGTCGCGTGCAACATAAGGTCGTGTTGTGTGTTAAGGGGTCATGTTGTGTGTGTCATCTTGTTATGGTGTTGTGTTGTGAGTTTTATGTGGGTCGAGTTGATTACATTACTCCAGTTTTACGTTCGTGTATAGTTTGTGTTTTTACTGATCCTGTGCAGACAAAGCAGGGATCACTTTCTTCTCACCAATAAAACAGCTGCATATGGGGTTCCAGGAAATAAACAGGCTGTACCTCGTTCATAAACACAGTAATAAGTGGATGGCATAGAATTATCTTGTCAACAATTACTCCTAATCAACGGCTGAGGAATTTTGCATTTAATTGTTAACTACAGTAAACTCCAGATGATAAAAAATAGGATACGTCAGAAGGAAGCAATAATATTCACGTTCAAATCTGAAGTAAAATTGTCTCTTCATATCCCAAAACAACGACTTAAGACTTGATTAACTTACTTGGACTAACGTAATCCAAAATGTACCACAAAACAGACACCACCTTGTAAACTGAGGCACGGTGTTTCCTTTCACAGTTTGTAGGAATCCGTAGCACCCGAATGTTCTTAGTTTTATTTAATTAAAGGGCAGTTGTGTCCTACCAAGCTATGCCAGGAAACAGGCAACATCAGTATGACTAATCGTAGATCTGTTTCGTAATATACTTTGGAGGAACCCGTAGTCCTCCAATCCTCCCACATCATATTATTACCCCGTAGCTTATTAGAGAAAATGTATTAGTTCGCGCATCCCCTAACCCCTAATTATACACGTAAGGCTGAGGGGAAATTGGAGGGCATCTGATTCCTAAAAAATATGCCAGGAAATAAATGTGTAGTGCAGTATGAGAAGGGAGGGGAGGGGAGGGGAGGGAGGGAGTTATAAGGAGGTATTTGTAACTCGATAATTTACAGACATGAGCTGAATGTCTCTTTAAACGCCTTCCTAGTAACACTGTACTTGTATTGACACTTTAAGAGGCCAGGCTATACATACATACATACATAAATACATACATCCACACATCCATCCATACATACATGCATACAGACATACAGCCACACATACATACGTACATACATGCATACAGACATACAGCCACACCTACATACGTACATGCATACAGACATATCCACACATACATACACGATTACAGACATATATCCACCGATTCATACATACATACAGACATCCATGCACGCATACATACATACATACATAAGCAAGCGTGGATAGGATTTCCTGACTGTGTCCATCTTAAGTGAAGTTAACTATTAACTATATATATTTGATTGATTGATGGATATTAGGCGCTGCAATATCGAGGTCCTATAGCGCCAGAAAAAGATGAAGTGAACTATCATGGAATGCACATTATTATTATTATTATTATTATTTTTACTTTTCTTTTCCTTCTCTTTTATCATAGGTTTCTTAATCTTCATCCTCCTTCATCATCATCATCATCATCATATATTTTTTTCTATTTTTCCTCTTTTCTTTTCCTTTTTCCATTTTTTTCCTCCTTCATCGTAATATATTTTTATTTGTTTTCCTCTTTACTTCTCCTTCTTCCATCTTCCTCCTCCTTCATCGTCATATATTTGTCTTGTATTCGTCTTGTCCCTCGTCTGTCCACCTCGTCCCTCGTCTCTCCACCTTGTCCCTCGTCTCTCCACCTCGTCCCTCGTCTCTCCACCTCGTCCCTTGTCTGTCCACCTCGTCCCTTGTCTGTCCACCTCGTCCCTCGTCTCTCCACCTCGTCCCTCGTCTGTCCACCTCGTCCCTCGTCTGTCCACCTCGTCCTCTTCACCACCAGGACACAAGGACAAGGGTGCGACATACAGGTCTGGAAGGCGTGGCCAGGTGGAGTTTTCATGTGTATTGAACGTTACCCTCACTGCGGCACACACACACACACACACACACACACACACTTGTTACACCTCTACACATACCCTCTCTCTCTCTCTCTCTCTCTCTCTCTCTCTCTCTCTCTCTCTCTCTCTCCTACCCAGCATTCCCACTCTGTCACTTCATTCCCTCTTCACTCCACTCCACTACCCCAGTCTTGTACTCCCTCCACACTCCACCACCCTGGCCCTCCACTCCTCCTCCTCCTCCTCCACTCCCTCCTCCTACACTCCTCCTCCTCCTCCTCCACTCCTCCACTCCTCCTCCACTCCCTCCTCCACTCCCTCGTTCACTTACTACATGACAAGTATGCAATAATATGAGTCTGCAAGAATGTTTCCTAATATATCCCATACCACTACAACCACTACTACTACTACTACTACTACTACTACCACTACTACTACTACTACTACTACTATCACACACACACACACACACACACACACACACACACACACAGCAACAGCATGCACTTCATAACTGCAGTCCAACCCTACTTTTACATACCATTTTTATACGATGATTACACTGCACACACACACACACACACACACACACACACACACACACACACCTGACAACACCAAAGTTATGGGCCCCCACACTCAGCAAATGACCCACACAACCTACTCGCATTTTCCACAACATTTATTACGGGGAAATCGAGGACGTAGAACAAAACCCCAGCACCACCACCAGTCAGTCAGTCAGTCCCCTTCTCTACTGACCTAAATATATTACCGTATTATATATATGAGTAAATGAGGAAGGGGTCGATGAGCGTACATAAAGGTGATTTTCTCTTATCAACAAATTGGAAGGCTTCTGATTGCTCCTATAGCCATGCCACGAAACAGGAGATCCCCTTATTAGTATATGTTTCCTGGCAGAGTTTGTAGGAATTAGTACCACTCCAATTTACTACAAAGATAATCTCCCCTTAACCCGGCGTTGCGTTGTCTGTCCTGTGTAATATTTATGTTGTCGTGTATGCAGTTTGAACGAAGGGGAGGTGTGTGGGAAGTTCAGGTGAAACAGGTGTGGAGGAAAACAAAAAAGAGAAGTAAAAGGAGAAGGAGGAGAAAGAGGAAGAGAAGGAGGAGAAGGAATAATGATAAGAAGACACTGGAAAGATGATGAGGAGGAGGAAGAGAAGGAGGAGGAGGAGGAGGAGGAGGAGGAGGAGAAGAAGAAGGAGGAGGAGGAAAAATGATAATAAGAAACTAAAAAGGGAAGGTGGTGGTTGGATGATGTGGTGGTAGTGGAGTGGTGAAGAGAGGTGACGAAAAGGTTTATGTAGAGAGGTCACATAGAGCTAAGAAGGGTCAGGAAGGCGTGGGGCAAAGTCAAGGAAGGCGTGTGTAAGGTCAGGAAGGCGTGTGGAGAAGTAGTGAAGGCGTGTAAACAGGTCTCACTCCCCCTTCTCTCTCTCTCTCTCTCTCTCTTCACTCCCCCCTTCTCTCTCTCTCTCTCTCTCTCTGCTAAAGTACCGTATATTGGTCATATTTCCAGCATATCACCCTCATCTCACATAGTTCCACTCACCCTTAGCATACCTCCAGATTACATGACACGCACTCGGCACTCACTCCCTTCACTCTCTCAAAATAATGCAGTGGTCTACTATATCCACCACATTATATACATCTACCACATATTATACATCTACCACATATTATACATTTTATACATCTTCCACATTCGACGCGCCAACTATCCCGCCATTATGGTTGTGTGGGAGTAGGGGACAGGCTTGGGGGGGTGCGGGAATAGGGGGACGGGCTTTGGGGGGGGGGGGGGGGTAGAAAGCCTGTCCCCCTATTCCCGCACCCCCCACACCCACCCAAAGCCTGTCCCCCTATTCCCACACACCCTTAAAGTTCAATAACACATTTTCCCGCCAATTT
>JAWZYT010004922.1:0-64082 GCA_034508575.1 Petrolisthes manimaculis | reverse complement strand
TGGAGGAGGAAACGGAAGAGGAGGAGGAGGATTAGAAGGAGGAGGATAAAGAGAAATTGGAGGAGGAGGAGGAGGAATAGGTGGAGAACGAAAAGGAAAAGTATGTGGTGGTTAATTTGTAGGAGGCAGGAAGTAGCAATTAGAAAGGTGTTGATGGTGAAGGAGTTTGAGGAGAAGAGAAGTGGTAGTAGTGGTGGTGGCGTTGGGCTGAGAGGAAGAGAAGGAAGGAGAGAAATAGGAAAGTGAGGAAGGAGAGAAGCAGTTAATAGAATAGGGAAAGGAGAGGCAAAGTACTGGTTAGCTGAGAGAAGTAGGAAAGAGAGGAGGCAGCAGCGGCAGAAGAGGAGAGGAGAGAAGAGGCAAAGTATTGGGGAGCGGGAGGTGTTGGGAGATTGGGCGTTATGGTGATTGATGAGCCGGTTCTTTCCTGCGTCAGCGCTGCCAATACCACCCTCCCGCACACACCCACTCAAAATGGAATCATATCTCACGCCTAAAGTGTTTATAATCATGCATATATCATCACCGCTTGAGGCTCGGGTGTATATGCCTCCACAACACAGTCACTCTCCTCCTCCTCCTCCTCCTCCTCCTCCTCCTCCTCCTCATCCTCCTCCTCCTCCTCCTCCTCCTCCTCCTCCTTTTCCTTCTCTTCCTCCTCCTACTCCTCCTCCTCGTCATACTCCTTCTCCTTCTCCTCCTCCAACTCCTCCTCTTTCCTTGTCTTCCTTCAGATAAACCTCACACATTTCCTCATATACATATTCATACCCAAATATTGTGAAGTTGAGGACTCTATGCACTTAGAATGTACAGGGTATTTTTTTCCCTCAGGCTGGCTTGATGTGGCTGGTCCTTCAAAGCTTCATGTGTTGTGTTGTGCTCGTGATATTTGTTGTGTTGTGCTGTGTGTTGTGTTATGTGTTGTGTCGTGCTGTATGTTGTATTATGTGTTGTGTCGTGTTCGTGATATGTGTTGTGTTTTGCTCGGGATATGTGTTGTGTTTTGCTCGTGATATGTGTTGTGTTGTGTTGCGTATATGCAGTAACTATGAATAAGAAATAAGACACACTTCAAACATGGGGTCCCTCATTGAGCATTGGGTATAGGATGAGACGTTGTGTGCAGAGGCGCTTATTAAGGCGCCCATCTAATTTGTGTCTGCTTCACGTGTCGCAACGGTATACTGGTGGGTCCATAACTCTGTCCTGACCCGAGACATGATAACAAGAATCTCTCCCTACCAACTGAAGTGACCAAGAGGAGTGAGTTGGATATGAGGTTGGTGGAGATTCATGTTGTGGTGTATCGGATCGGGACAGAAGTACGGGTTTGACTCCTAGTGTTCAGTCATCACCAAAACCTCTATCGCCACTCCTGTCATATGGTACAGTTTCCTCTAGCAGGTAGTGTCTCGAAAATTTTGGAGGCAACTGTACAATTCAAGACCAATAAGACTAGTGTTATTGGTCTTGGTACATGTTATCGTTTCAGGGCCGTGACAGAAAACGTGGGTGGCGTATAAAAAGAAAATACTGTAACGAAACAGAAATCACGTGAACAGTAACATTAAAAACACAGAAAACGGAGGCAGGATAACAGAAATCACGTCGTACTAAATGTGACAGAAAACGTGGATAAAGTAACAAAAAATCTGAATAGCGCAAAAGAAAACACGGGTAACTTAGCAAACGGAAAAGATCTGAACAACAAGGGTGGGTGGAGGTGTTGGGGTTGGGGGGGGGGGGGGGTACAGTCTAATAAACACCAGAAACTTTAACCTAATTCAAGCCTGTCATCCATCTTGTGTAAACTAAACTGGCAGGGCATTCTTCTGGCACTATTCTCGATCTAGTTATTTATGGCACTATTCTCGATCTACTTATTTTTCAAAGACATAATCCTGGCACTATTCTCGATTTACTTATTTTTGGCTCTATTCTCGAACTACTTATTTTTGACACTTCTCAAACATTATTTTTGGCACTATTTTCGATCTACTTATTTTTCAAAGACTTAATTCTGGCACTATTCTCGAACTACTAATTTTTCCACAACACTACTCTGGCACTATTCTCGAACTATACATAATTTGGTACGACACTACTCTGGCACTGTTCTCTATAAAGCTACTACTTATGACACAACATTTCTGGCACTGCTATAGATCAGTTTCTTTGGCACTACTTTACGGGGGACATCATTCTTTGGGGACATTATTTTTGAGTTGCTATTCATGGACCATCGGCTTACGGTTAATCTTTGGGACTTCTGTGGGGCCATTACTACTCCTTTGGGACTACTACTACTATTTCTCCTTCGGGATTTCATTGGAACTACTGCTACTAGTACTAGTACTATTACTGCATGTATTACTACTACTACTACTACTACTACTACGGGATTCCATTGAGACTAATATTCTAACCAATATAGTACTGAACCACAAACCCTAAAATTAATATCAATAACCCATAATACCACTCCAGGCTATCAATGTAGAAGCAACAACAACAACAACACAACATCAGTGGTGGGATATTGTCATTATCAAAATATAATAATAATAAAAAAAAATAATAAAAAAATAAAGGTAATCACAATTTAACCCCATGCATGCAGCCATACAACAACAACAACAACACAAATTAAAACTTACCCTGCATACCTCGTCGCCATTACTCAAATTCCACAAAGAAAATATTTTACAGGGATATGACTGCGAGCATTAATATTAAAAGTGCTGAGAGCGTCGCTGTTTGGTATTGACACATTAAATTTGGTAGGAATATTGATGGTGGGCTGACCAGGCGGACATCCATCATAAAAATGGTCAGGCCAACACAGCTGAGCGGTCTCTCTCTCTCTCTTTCTCTTTTTCAATTTCTCATTCTCCCTTTATCTTTTTCTTTCTTTTTCTCTTTTTATCTTTTTCAATTTCTCATTCTCTCTTTCTTATCTTTTTCTTTTATTTCTCTTTCTTTATTTCGCTTTCTCTTTCTTTTTCAATTTCTCATTCTCTCTTTGTTTTTCTTTTTCTTTATTTATCTTTTTCTCTTTCCCTTTCATTCTTATTTTCTTCTATCAGACAAAATAGTAAATTCTTTTGCCACCACCACTGTTCTGCATATGATCCAGAGTGGAGGTATCCCTAACTTTCGTGCATGTGTGTGTGTGTGTGTGTGTGTGTGTGTATGTCAGGATGCAATGAAATGAGATGACGAGAATAGGGATAAGGCGGATAATAATAAAGTATAGATTTAGGTGTAAGGAGGAGTTATATAATAATACAGTAGGTGGTTGAGTTGAGTAAAAGGTTGAGAAGATTAACAAATTGAGTTAGTGTAGCGAGTGTATTTAGGTTAAAGTAGCGAGTGTATTGAGGTTAAAGTAGCGAGTGTATTGAGGTTAAAGTAGCGAGTGTATTAAGGTAACTGAAGTAGCGAGTGTATGAAGGTGACATACTGAAGTAGAGTAATGTGATAGGGAGTGAGAATGTCTGGGAAAAGAAATGGTGAGGGCATAGGGGGCGGTGGATGGTTGGGACAGGGACGAGGCTGGGGGTGACTCCCTCGTTTGTCATCCAAATATTCACGTAAATACTCTTGGCCTCTCAGGGGAAGCCACAACAAACAATAACTTTAAATAATAGAGGACGGTACAATTTGGTAATGTTCACTTTGCATATTAATCAAAAGTATACCTACGATTAATATGTATTTTTTATTATTCGACTTCTCTGTAATTGATGCCCTGGTTCTGATGATATAAATAGTGTGTATTTCATATCTTGATTATGTTCCGCACGAAACTTTGTGTTAAGACTCTATTACTTCCAAAGAGTATGTTATCTATATCAGCGTCAAGGTCTTGTATAATATCCTGAAGTCGAGGGGTCCAATTTTTTTTTTTACAAACCGCACATGTCAAAGTTCGACAGAAACTTTCTTTGGATCATCTGCAGTCCTATTTGTATGCATGTATGTATGTATTACTGACCCTAATGTACAAAACAAGGATTGTATATAATTTAGACCAACATTTACGTTTAAACTCATTCCTAATGTATGTGACCTGGGATAATCTTTGAGGCCATGAGGAAAAAGAGGAGATAAGGTGAACAAACTGTAGAGCAACAAAGGCGAAGTACCGAGGCGAACGGACAGCAGCCTCACCCCAGATCCGATCATCACCATCAGTCACGCTGGTAAGCCGGACCTCGAATAAAGGCTCTGGTCCCGGGTGAGTCGACAAATGAGGTCTCGGGAGCGCCGGAGCCAACCACCAAAATTTGCTTTTACTTTAAAGGGGGTAATATTTTTTTTTTTTTTTTTTTTTTTTGGACAGTCATGGTCAAAAGTCCTGCAACCTGGTGAATAAAAGCGAGCCATTTGAGTGAATCTTATGAACCAATATTGCAGTGACCAACAGCTATGGTTTCGGATCATTTTTCGAAGCCATCTCATTGGAAGGTGTTGCAGGACTTTTGACTATGACTGTACATTAGAGTGCCATGATTCCTCCAAAGTATATGCCAGGAAACAGGACCAAAATGAACAAAAATAATGATGTTCTGTTACTTGGAATAGTTTGGAGGAATCGGCTGCTCCAGATTGACCAACACTGGCAGCTCTTCCACCTTAATTAAGAGGGTAATATTCTTGTGGTACATAGAAACTTATTTATTTTCCCGTGTAGTATATGACATTTTGTAAGATTGACAACAAGTGTACCTTCATTACCAACACATCTCTCCCCCCCACTAAAAAAAAAATATACATAAATAATAAAAATAGTAATTAATAATAACAATAATAATCATAATAAATAATTATATTCAGTACTTAAAGAAATTCTCAAGAAAGTCTATGAATACATACATACATACATACATACATACATACATACATACATACATAACTGTGTCTGGCGTGTATAGTTTTTTTTCTGTGAGTTCGTGAGTGGGTGTATCAGGAGTGTTTGGTTGGGTGACTGCACGGGACGACGATACACTGTGTTGGGTATATTATAGGAAGCCAAGACCTGATTCACTGATACCTGATCTCATGCACCAGCTTCTCTTTCTTTCTCCTTTGCTTTCAACATTACTTTTCCTATACTCCTCCTTGTCTTCTTTTACATCTTTCTCTTATTTTCCCCCCTCTCTCCCTTTACCCTCTTTCCTACTGCCTATATACCCAAGCTCATACCCTCGTTTTTCCCACTCCCCCCCACCCCTCTTTCTCCCCCTCTCTCACGCCTTCCCCTTTCCTCTCCCTCTCTCCTTCCCCTTCTCTCTCCCCCCCCCCCCCTCTCTCTCTCTCTCTCTCTCTCTCTGCCAGGTAAAATAAACATATAAGTTAACAATAATCCGTTCCGTGATTGCACATCGCCCGCACAAAGAGATCATAAAACTCTCTAATCCAAAGAGATCCTTTCATTGGAATAAATATACTTAACTTTTGTTCGTCCGTTTAGCTAGTCAAGTTATTCACGAGCAGCAGCGGCGCTATCCAACCCTGCATCAGGATAATTACACCTACCCTCTCTGTATCATCCACCAATGTCGAGTTATGGGCAGTGGACGCCAGCAGCATCGAGATCTGCTGGATTGTCCCGGGCTGATCAGATAAGGAAGGATTAAAAGGGGTTGAAGCGTGGGACAGAGATGGTGGTGATGTAAACCCACTACCTGTGTGACCCGACCAATGTAAGGCAGGTATCGTGACCCCACCCACTACTATATACCTGTGTTGTCAGCACCCGCCCAGGTGTTGTATTCTGACCGCAGATGAACTGGACCTTCCCTTTCCGTCCTTCTTCCTTCCTTCCTATCTTCCGTGCTCCTTCCCTCCTCCTTCCCTCTTCCTTCCCTCCTCCTTCCGTCCTCCTTCCGTCCTCCTTCCCTCCTCATTCCCTCCTATCTTCCCTCCCTTACTCCATCCCTCCTATATCTTCCCTCCCTTACTCCGTCCCTCTTATCTTAATTCCCTTACTCCATCCCTCCTATCTTCCCTCCTTTACTCCATCCCTCTTATCATACCTCCCTTAATCCCTCCCTCCTATATCTTCCCTCCCTTACTCCATCCCTCTTATCTCCCCTCCTTTACTCCGTCTCTTCCTTTCCCCTCATAATCGTTTTACTGTACTTCCTTATTTTTTTTTTAGCTTCCATGTTGCTCCCTTTTAAAATGATAGAACTCTTAACCTCAAAGTGCCACAGTGGTTCTTTCATCAATATGTGTACACAGTATTATTATATCACCTGACTCTTCATTTTTTTCTTTTCAGGTATGTTGGTGTTGATGACGAAGATGATGTTATTGAAGCTTTAGATGTTGATGTTCTACTCTAACGCCGTGTAGTGAGTACCCAATTAGTGATGCGACCAAGTTAATTATCCCACCTTGGAATCGAACCTTAGCTCATCAATTTTGACGGTAAAATTTTAGACGAAAACTTTACACACACACACACACACACACACACCATTTTCCTCGAGTTTCGTTGTATCTGTTTAACTTTTCTAATAACATGTTCGTTTATAATATATATATATATATGGATGGCGTGTAGTAATAATATCATATGACTCGACTTGTTTGGTGCGATAAGTTTACAGTTTCAACATGAAGTTAGGATACACAACAATAACAACAACAGCTTCGTGCGTGTCAACAAAGACCCTGACAGGTAAATTGTCCTGCATTTACCTTTGTAGCTGCATCTGTAATTGCTAGAGACATTTTTCCTTCCGCAGCCAATGGTTATCGCATAAACAGCAACTCAGCCACCGTGACAGGGGACAAGTCTCTTTGTTACGCAACTCCGGTAAATCACAGACCAAGGAAATAAAAGTCTGTTATTCTTTTCATCTCTCCCACTCTCCCCTCCCCCCACCCTCACTGCTGCATGCACGAATTATACAACTAAATTACACATTCGAACACATAAAAACCATTGATATATCAGTCGTAATTATAGGGAGGCCTTGCCACCGACCCTGTTGGTTCGTATCTTGCAGGGGCTTCCTTGCAGACGGACCTCACCTCACCTCATTCTCTTTCCTTCTCTACCTACAGGACTCGCTCGCTGGTTAGGAGTTGGTGTGTGTGTGTGTTGTGTGTGCTTGTGCGTGTTTTTTTTTTTTTTTTTTTTTTTTTTTGTGTGTGTGTGTGTGTTTGTATGTGTGTGTTTGTATATGTTTGTATGTGTGTGTGTGTCTTGTGCGTGTGTCTTGTGCGTGCGTGTGTGTGTGTTCACTAAAGGTATACAACCCTATTCACTTTTGTAATATAACCACTAAAGTTGAAAACAATACACTATGCCTATTGCTATCAACTGCAAGGTACTACTGTGGACAAAAGGTTAGGTCTACTCGTGCAATATTCTCTCTGCCACTGACTAAAGGTGAAGACATATTGCTTTCACTCATGTTTGTTTGTTTGTTTTTTTGTTTATTCAATGTCTTGTCCAGTGTCCTATCACTTTATTATTTAACCGACTGTTTCATCTTTCATCCGACGGTTTTTATTCATTATCTAACACTTTTATTCATTATCAAACAGTTTCATTCTTTATCAAACACTTTCATTCTTTATCAAACACTTTCATTCTTTATCAAACACTTTCATTCATTATCTAACACTTTAATTCATTATCTAACACTTTCATTCATTATCTAACACTTTCATTCATTATCAAACAGTTTTATTCATTATCAAACACTTTCATTCTTTATCAAACAGTTTTATTCATTATCAAACAGTTTCATTCATTATCTAACACTTTTATTCATTATCTAACACTTTTATTCATTATCTAACAGTTTCATTCATTATCAAACAGTTTTATTCATTATCTAACAGTTTTATTCATTATCTAACAGTTATATTCATTATCAAACAGTTTTATTCATTATCAAACAGTTTTATTCATTATCTAACAGTTTTATTCATTATCTAACAGTTATATTCATTATCTAACACTTTAATTCATTATCAAACACTTTTATTCATTATCTAACACTTTTATTCATTATCAAACAGTTTCATTCATTATCTAACACTTTAATTCATTATCTAACACTTTCATTCATTATCTAACACTTTCATTCATTATCAAACAGTTTTATTCATTATCAAACACTTTCATTCTTTATCAAACAGTTTTATTCATTATCAAACAGTTTCATTCATTATCTAACACTTTTATTCATTATCTAACACTTTTATTCATTATCTAACAGTTTTATTCATTATCTAACAGTTATATTCATTATCAAACAGTTTTATTCATTATCTAACAGTTTTATTCATTATCAAACAGTTTTATTCATTATCAAACACTTTTATTCATTCTCTAACACTTTCATTCATTATCAAACAGTTTCATTCATTATCAAACAGTTTTATTCATTATCGAACAGTTTTATTCATTATCTAACAGTTTCATTCATTATCTAACAGTTTCATTCATTATCTAACAGTTATATATAACTGTTAGTTTTATTCATTATCTAACAGTTTTATTCATTATCTAACAGTTTCATTCATTCTCTAACAGTTTCATTCATTATCAAACAGTGTTATTCATTATCAAACACTTTTATTCATTCTCTAACACTTTTATTCATTATCCGACCGTTTTGTGTACATGATCTAACCGTAGTGATGTGTTAGTGTTGCCAGGAGGGTTACTAAGGGACTTCTATACCGAGTGGCTGGACATTACCAACACCATTATACCCTTAATTTTAAGTGTTATTTCCTCTTAAGAATGGGTATGGCCTCAGGTGGGAAGGGGTGGGATGATGGGAGGCGAGTTCGGGCAGTTTGGAGGTTGTGTGTGTGTGGTGTGTGGGGGGGGGTTACACAACACATTCACCCACACATATACACACACACACAACCCACCCCTCCATCCTCACACGTACACACAACCCCCCACCCTCACACAACCCCCCAACCTCACACACAACCCACCCCTCCATCCTCACACACACAACCCCCATAACCCCCCACCCTCACACACACACACCAACCCCTGACAAACCTCCCCCTCCTTCCCCTCTCAGATAATACAGCCTAAACAAACTGTCACTTGGTGTTGGAATGACTTTTATGGCGGGGAAGAGGCGAGTAGTTAATGGAAATTGGCGAGCAATGTTATGCCGGCGTGCGTGTGGTGTGCGTGTGCGCGTTTGTGTGTCCGAGGCGAGGCGTGTCATAAATGTGTCTGTGAGAGTGTGCTTAAGGTTTGTCGTGTGTGTGTACGGGCCAACAAGGGTGAGTGTGTGTGTGTGTGTTGTACCGTGTGTGTGTTTTGTACCGTGTGTGTGTTTTGTATCGTGTGTGTGTGTGTGTGTTGCAGTAAATACCACGTTATATTTATCTGCATTGAAATGTTAAGTGGTTGTGTAAACAGTATGTGTGAATTACCGTATGTATATAAAGAGACAAAATATAAACAATTAAATGTATCCTAAAAAGTCACTAAAATTAATATAGAGAAGAAATATTTATCAAGGAAAAAAAATAGACAGACAGACAGACAAACAGAAATAAACCCCCACGATTATATAAAAAAAAAATGCCATGATGATCCGACTCGTTAATTAAGGGGAATTTTGGAGCAACTGAATCCTCCAAACTATTCCAAGCAACATAAAAACACCATTATTTTAGCTGCTTTTGTGTTTCCTGTATCCTGACATTACACTTTGGAGGAATCAAGGGACTCCAATGTAAACAAAAACAAAACCAATAATTACGAATCTCTGGTTGGTGAATTAATAGGAAACTACTGATTCGTCCAAAGCAGGTTACAAAACAGGTTCCCTACTCGTAGTTTTCAGGTACTTGTCTGTTTCCTGGAGTAGTCTGGAGGATTCAATAGTCCTCCAATTTGACCACATCAGATTACCTTCCTTTAAAAAAAAAAAATACAAAGACAGACAGACGTGGAAAAAATAAATAAGAGGGACATAAATTACTGACCTAAATCAACATTGAGTTGAGAAGGGAACGATATCATGTCCAAGGAGATTATGTCAGGTGGAGAGAGAGAGAGAGAGAGAGAGAGAGAGAGAGAGAGAGAGAGAGAGAGAGAGAGAGAGAGAGAGAGAGAGAGAGAGAGAGAGAGAGAGAGAGAGAGAGAGAGAGAGAGAGAGAATAATATGAACTCACAGACGGAAACAGTTAAACAGATGCAGTGAAAGAGAGAGAGAGAGAGAATAATATAAACTGACAGATAGAGAGAATAATATAAACTGACTAAACTGACAGATAGATAGAGAGAGAGAGATAGATAGATAGATAGAGAGAGAGAGAGAGAGAGAGAGACAGAGATAATATTATGGTTGGTAGAGCGGCGTTGCGTGAGCCGTGATCGCTATTTAAGGATTTCAAACGTTAATCCTTCTTAATATGTGATCATTGTTAATTACAGGTGGAGTTGGAAACGCTAAAAGAGGCTCAGGCGATGCGTCAATCACCAAGAAGGATTCAATCTTATAGACTCACTCAACCCTTTACCTCACTCTCTCTCTCTCTCGTTTTATTTATTTTCTTCTCTTTCTCTCTCTCTCTTGTTTTATTTCTTTTCCTCTCTCTCTCTCTCTCATTTTATTTCTTTTCCTCTGTTTCTTTCGCTCGCTCTCTCTCGTTTTATTTCTTTTCCTCTCTTTCTTTCGATCTTATATTCTCTCTTTTTATTTCTTTTCATCTCTCATTCTCTCTCTCGCTCTTTTATTCTCATTGTATCTCCTTTCCTATCTCTCCTTCTCGTTATATTATTCTCCCATTTATCTCTCCTCTTTTATCTCCCTTCCTTCTTTTGCTTATCCTCTTTATATTTTTTGTTTATTTTCTGTTTCTGACGCGATTTTTCTCTTCGTCTCATTTCTAACCTTCCCAGACGCAGTTGGCTGAAAGTTAGATTATTTTCACTCATGTTTATTTGTTTGTCTGTCTGTTTGTTTTTTGTTAGTTGGTAAAAAACAGAAAGCTGGATATTCACTCATGTTTATTTGTCTGTCTGTCTGTGTGTTTGTTTGTTTGTTTGTTTGAAGTTGGTTGGTTGGTTAGTAAACAGGATATCTCAAAAACAGAAAGTTAGATATTCACTCATGTTTATTTGTTTGTCTGTCTGTTTGTTTGTTAGTTAGTTGGTTGGTTAGTGAACGGGATAATCTCAAAAACTTTAAGCCTGGATTGGGATTAAACTCAAGAGGATGATTTGCTCACTATCCAATCAAATAAAAAAGTTATTAATTAAATGACTTTTTGTGGAATCAGGTCAAAGATGGAGGTCAGGGAGGGATATAATTTACTTTTCATTAAGGGGGTGCGGGAATAGGGGGACAGGCTTGGGGTGGGTGGGTTTAGAGGGGTGTGGGAGTAGGGGACAGGCTTGGTGGTGCGGGAGTAAGGGGACATGCATGGATGGGTGGGTTAGGGAGGTGCGGGAATAGGGGACAATCTTTCTACCCACCCCAATGATGTCCCCCTATTCCCACACACCCCATTCCCACCCCCCAAGCCTGTCCCCAACTCCCGCACCCTCCTAAAAACCCCACACAACCCCCTAAACCCCACACAACCCCCTAAACCCCACACAACCCCTTAAACTCCCCCAAGCCTACATGTCCCCCTATTCCCGCACCCCCTTAATTGGACATGGTGTAGTTTATAAATGCCTTTTCTTAATAGTTACATTGTTTACTACCATCGTTAGAATCGCCTAAGTTTTCTTCCTTCATTTCTTTCATCACCTTAAACTTTTTCTATTTAATTTTTCCTTTTTTGTCTCCTGTATTTTCCTATCTTTTTTTTCTCTCCTTTTCAATACGTTACGTGAATTGCTCTGGGAAAACTGCATACGTGTGTAGTGATAATTTTTTGTGAATTATTTCGCTCATAATAAGCCAATTTTTGTTTTCTCTCTTTTTCAATATGTTACGTGAATTGCTCTGGGAAAACTGCATACGTGTGTAGTGATATTCTTGGTGAGTGATTAGGGTCATCGTGTTTAATAATTTAGGGGTTAAACGGAAAACTTTGACCTTGACTGAGACCGAAGATGCTGCATGTATGTGAGGATGGGAAGATGAAATGTAGATTGTACGATAAGACACTCACTCACGATGGGATATCTAAAGGTGTGTTGGAGGAGGAGGAGGAGGAAGAGGAGGAGGAGGAGGAGGAGGAGGAGGAGGAGGAGGAGGAGGAGGAGGAGGAGGAGGAGGAGAAGAAGGAGGAGGAGGAGGAGGAGGAGGAGGGGGAGAAGAAGGAAGAGGTGAAAGATGAAGAGATGATGGTTAGATATGAGGTGGAGGAGAGAAAGGTGGAAAAATATGGAGTGAAAAGTAGATTATAGGAAGGGAAAAAAGATAATTCACCTGATGCTATATTGTTTTATTGTAACTGTATAAGATGTGAGAAGTTGGAAACGAATGGGAAATAATTATATACTAAGAGGAAATAGAGAAAAAGACTTAATTATGATTGTAAGTAAACGAAATTTGGGGAAGAAGGTGAAAGAGGAAAGGAGTAAACAGGTGGAATAAAGGAGTGGAACAGAGGAATAAGTAAATAAGTGGAATAAAGAAATGAACAGATGAAGGAAGGGGCTGAAAGAAAATGAAATGAAAGGAGTGGATACAAGGAAAGATGGAGGAGGAACGGAGGAAGGGAGTAAACAGGTGGAATAAAGAAATGAAAAGACGAAGGAAGGGGCTGAAAGAAAATAGAATAAAATAAAAGGAAAGGAGTGGAACAGAGGAATAAGTATATAAGTGAAATAAAGAAATGAACAGACAAGGAAGGGGCTGAAAGAAAAGGAGTGGATGCAAGGAAAGGTAGATGTAAGAAGGAAGAGGAGGATGCAAGGAAATAGGGAAAAGAAAGGGAGGAAATAAGTGGAATAAAGAAATGAACAGATGAAGGAAGGAGCTGAAAGAAAATGAAAGAAAAGGAGTGGATGTAAGAAGAGATGGATGTAAGAAGGAAGAGAGTGGATGTAAGAAGGAAGAGGAACAGAGGAAGGAAGTAAATAAGTGGAATAAAGAAACGAACAGACGAAGGAAGAAAAGGAGTGGATGTAAGAAGAGATGGATGTAAGGAGAGAATCCGTCCTTACACTCAGATCATGCAATGCGTCACTCAACTGAGATAGAGATCGTGCACCTCATTTGGTTCATTCCACACCACAGTATAATTTGAGTGATCCCTGCCTCTCCCCTCTCTCCCTCACCCCTCATCCCCATCCCTATCATCCTTCTCTACTTCTCCACTTCCCTCACTCCTTCTCTACTTCCCTCACTCCTTCTCTACTTCCCTCCTTCCTTCTCTACTTCCCTCCTTCCTTCTCTACTTCCCTCCTTCCTCTCCTATCTTCCTCTCCTTCCCTCATCCCTTCTACCTTCCCCTTCCTCACTCTTCTCTCACCCTTTCCTTCCCTTATCCCTTCTACCTTCCCCTCCCTTCGCTTTTCTCTCACCCTTTCCTTCCCTCCCTCCCTCCCTCCCTCCCTCCCTCCCCATCCTTCCCTCCCTCCCTCCCCATCCCTTCCATTCTTCCCTCACCCTGCATGACCTCAGAGCAAGGCGTAATGTAACTAATCCGTTTCCATTTGCGAACCTACGTGATGGTTAGTTACCTCGGTGTGGGAAGAAGTGTGCATCAGGGGGTGAGCAGGACAGGAGAGTAGTAGTAGTAGTAGTAGTAGTTGCTGTTGTAGTGTGGGAAGTGGAAGACAGACTAGCCTATATATGGGTAGCAAATAACAATAGGTTCTTGACCCCCTTATTTGTGTGTGTGTGTTTTGGTTATAGGTATGGGTAGGTTAGTGGACCTCTGTATATAGATATATATTATAATGAGTGGGGATGGGTATTTATATGGATAAGTTTGGTGGGTACTTATGTGTGTGTTATAGAATATTATGTTATAGGGAGTGGGGATGATTATAAAATTGGATGTGTTGGTGTGTTTATGTGTGGGTATAGTATAGTGAGTGGGGATGGGCATGTATGTAAATGTTTTACTGTATCTATGTGTGGGGAAATAGTGAGTGTGGGTGGGCCTGTGTGGGGAAATAGTGAGTGGGAATGGGCCTGTATGTGAATATTTTAATGTGCCTATGTGTGGGTAAATAGTAAATGTTTTAGTATGCCTGTGTGTGAGTATATAATAATAATAATAATAATAATAATAATAATAATAATAATAATAATAATAATAGAGTGCATGGTTGTGAGTGTGAATCTTGCCATGTGTGTTGTTGTAATGTGAGCCAAGTGGAGGGTATAAGCCATAAGGTATCGTGACTGAGGATAGCAATTTGGGTTCCTTTTTCTGCTCTTGTGTCGGTATGGTGTGAGTATCGCTGAGAGGTTCAAATGTTGTGTTGAAGGGTGTTGGATGATTGATGGATGCGTTAAGGTGTGGATGGATGATTGATGGATGCGTTAAGGTGTGGATGGATGATTGATGGATGCGTTAAGCTGTGGATGGATGATTGATGGATGCGTTAAGGTGTGGATGGATGATTGATGGATGCGTTAAGCTGTGGATGGATGATTGATGGATGCGTTAAGGTGTGGATGGATGATTGATGGATGCATTGAAGGGTGTTGGATGGATGATTGATGGATGCGTTAAGGTGTGGATGGATGATTGATGGATGCGTTAAGCTGTGGATGGATGATTGATGGATGCGTTAAGGTGTGGATGGATGATTGATGGATGCGTTAAGCTGTGGATGGATGATTGATGGATGCGTTAAGCTGTGGATGGATGATTGATGGATGCGTTGAAGGGTGTTGGATGGATGATTGATGGATGCGTTGAAGGGTGTTGGATGGATGATTGATGGATGTGTTGAATAGTGGATGGATGATTGATGGATGCGTTGTCTAGGGAATGGATGCTTAGTGGATGCGTTGTCTAGGGAATGGATGCTTAGTGGATTGGTACTTGTTGGATGGACGCAAAGGTGGATGTTTGTTGGATGAAATGGATGAGTGTTATGATTATTTTTTTGTAGGTTTCTGAAGGGATAGATGCTATAGTCTGTTCAAAACTTGTGTTCCGCTGGCCTCTTATGCTTAGATAGATAGGCAGATAAGAGATAGATAGAAATAGAGACAGATAGAAATAGAGACAGATAGAGATATATAGAAAGATATAGATAGAAATCGATATAGATATAAAGATATAGATAGAAATAGAGACAGATAGATAGAGGAAAATGGAACACAAATTTTGAACAGACTTTAGTATAGTATTTAATATTTGAACAGCTCTTTGACTGACAGATTAATGAATAGATGGCCAGCTAGATCTTTGGATAAATAATACGTAGATGTGAGAAGGGTGAATTTCAGAGGAAGATGATTATATGAAGGAAGGAATAAAATGGATAATTGAATAACAGGTAAAAATAATATTAATAGATGAACTGACATTGGTTACAGACTCATTGGGGCTATGAGATATATGATGGATAATTTCTGTGAATGTGTGATTGAATGTGCAGTTATATATTAGCTACGTAAGTGTGTATCTGTTTGTATTTATGGACAGCTGCACGTCTATGTTTGTTGTATGGATAGATGGATAAATTTAATGATGGGTAGATATGATACTTATACTTTATGGCATTTCCAGCTTTTTGTTAAGGATGAATAGGGAGATAAAATGATGTTGAGTGGATAACAGTATTGACAATGAAAATATAATAAACAAATAATAAACACATAAATGGCACGATGACACTGATAATTATATTGAGGTTAAGGAGGTACTACACTTTTGTTACATTGGAGTGCCTTGATTCCTCCAAAATATGTCAGGAAACAGGACCATATGAACAAAAATTATGGTGTTCTGTTGTTTGGAATAGTTTGGAGGAATCAGTTCTTCCAGATTTACCAACACTGAACTTCCTCCTTAAACTAATACTACACGATAAATAAGTAAACAGATTGAAGCTGATATGATGGGTGTATGTATATCACTCCTATGAAATTAGTTGCAAGTACAGTCACAATCAAATAACCACCGACGCATTCCTGCCATTGTGTAAATAAATCAGTATCATATCAAAATATAATCATACAACACCTTACGTCATTTCAAATCCCTCATTTATTATTATGAGGTGCTGCAAAACTCATTCACGTGTTGTTCTTTATATATTACCAAGATATTTACTATGATGGAAGGAAAGTGTCGGTGGATATTTGATTGTGGCTGTACATGTACAGACATATTTTATTTATAGCACAGATGTATTGGTTTTGACTTACGCTCTTCTGATTGTATGATATTTTACCTAATTCTGTTATATGATTTAATTTCGACCATTAAATTAAAACATGTTTAATTTCGATTGCATATTTGCTGATTCCAACCAGCCTTTGCTGTGTTTAACGTCATAATAATTACCCTCCTATATTCATAAATTTATAGAACGTGACAAAACATACTTAAATTCATAAGTAAACTGAAATATGATGAAATAAGTTTCGCCCTATAAGCCTGAAGTTAAAAGATAGGATACGGTACTTTAATAAAAAAATGAATAAATAAATAGATCCTGTTAAGTTTGATAAAAAAATGAATAAATAAATAGATCGTGTTAAGTGCTGAATTTTCCCCACCAGCCTCTCTACTTGTATCCACTCGAGTTGGCTTGCCTTAGCACCAATTACCCGCTTAGTTATCATACCCGGGCGGATTTTGTTATCGTTAACTAGGCTCTCGCGGGGGGCTGAGGACCCCTGGAGTGCCCGCGAGAGCCGGTGCCGCTTCAAACAAACAAATCGCTACTTATAAACTCCCTCCCTGGCCCCCTGAAAAAAAAAATAAGAAAAGTTCCCCCCTCGGCAACTTCTCAAGGAGGAGAAAATTGTGAGCTTATATTTCATCTTTCAACTATTCCGTCAATTAAAATACACGATGGGGATACTGCTGGCGTCTGGAAGCGGCGGGGGAGGGAGGCCTCTCACCGACACTCTAAAAAAATAATAATATAAAAAATCATCTTGCCAACGTATTAGAATATAGGCATACTTGATGGTCCATAAAATTATAAGTGCACAGTGAAGTGAATGTAGATGCATGAATGAATTTTGTTTATCTATACTTTTGGCCCACACTGTATATTAAACAAACACACACACACACACACACACACACACACGCACACAGGTCAGTGTGTGTGTGTGTGTGTCCTGGACTGGCCCAAACATTAAAGGGGGTCGTCTTCGTCTTCTCGTCAAATGCAGACTGACTGATTCCTCCAAACTGTGTAACGAAACAGATCGCCTACTCGTAGACTGAGAATTTTGTTTGGAGAATGTTGGGAAGTGGTTGTGTGTCCTGCATTCATGGGTAGGTATAGGCTGAGGACTCTCTCTCACTTACTTGTTCATTCATCCATTCATTACTCACTCATTTACCCACCCATTCAGAACGTTGAAACTCATACGTTGTAAATATTTGCTCGAATAACCTTACTCACTCACACGCTCACACTCACTCACGCTCACTAACACATTCACTAACACACTCACTCACTCACACTAACACACACACTCACTCGCTCACATACACTCACTCGCTCACATACACTCACTCGCTCACATACGCTCACTCTCACTCACACACTCACTCACTCACTCACTCACTCACTCACTGCGGACGTTGGTTACTCTCAAACATTGTAACTTTTTGTTGGAGTAGCCTTTTACTTATTCCCATTTAAGCACTCAGTATCCGCTTAGGAGTAACTCGGTAACATATTAGGGTGGTGGGTTCTTATGTCTTCGTTCACTCACCCGCGGACCGCCGGGGGAAAAAGGGAAAGATTTTATCGTCTGAATTATTGTGAAATTTGGGTCGCTCCGAACTGAAATGCAATACTGTGTGTGCTAATTACTACATTTTCTAATGAACTTAGCAGGAGGCATTAATTAATTTTTTAATGACGAAAAGTGATTAAAGAACATGAAAACTTACTTCCATCATTTTTCAACTTGGTCGGGAGGTATCGGAGAAAAAAAAAATGTGTTCCAGAATTCCGACAAAGTACACAAAAATGACGGAACTCTGTAAAGGAAACCTAAACGCAGGAAGGAGGTCTGAAACCGAGCCTTGTTATGGAAATGTAAATAATCACATTAGGAGAGGAGGGGGAGGGAGGCTGAGATGGGAGGCTGGAGGGAGGCTGCCCAGACGCTACCATCACCACCACTACCACTACCAACCACACTGCAACAACGCCACCACCACCATCACTACCACCACCACCACCACCATCACTACCACCACCACCACCACGAACCACACTGCAGCAACGCCACTTCCACCGCTGCGGCTGGATGGGGAAGTAATTAATATTTACCATAAGTGCCAAGTCTGTCGTACTGTTTACATGTTCTCTTATAATGCTTGTTGTTGATATATGTTTTTATATTCTTTCTAGTTAATATTATGGTATTTTGTATTATCGTACAGTTGCCGCACAATGTTTAGATACACAATGAGGTGACTTTAGGTAAATATTTGACAGGAGAAGTTAAAGTAATTACCGTAAGTACCCGTATTATTTCTACAGGCAAAGTAACTCAGTCTGAACTCAGTCTGTTAGCAGAGATAAAATTGAACAGAAATATAATTAATAGTTATCAGTTTTCCTTCTTAATATATTCGATTTTATTTCGTCTGTGGGGGGGGAGGGGGACAGGGTTATGGCAGCACGTGGGAGGAATGTGTGTGTGTGGGGGGGGGGGGAGCGGGGGGAATGTGTGTGTGGGTGGGGGGGGGGTTGTGCAGGGGGACATTAGCTCGGCCTGGGATGAAAAGACCCATAATCATCCTCATAAAAAGAGAGAGACATCTGCTTCACCACTACCACTACTACTACTACTACTACTACTACTACTACTACTACTACTACTACTACTACACCCACTACCACTACTACTACTACACCCACTACACACACACACACACACACATACGTCTTAATGCTCATCTCATACCCACACACCAGACTCGCACATACAATTACTTCTACCCTAACAAACACACACACACACACGCAAAATACCCTCTGCCTAAACACACACACACACATACAATATTCTCCGCCCACCCCCACCCACCCCCACCACCTCTTCTTCACATCCACCCACCCACCCCCACCCCCTCTTCACATCCACCCCTCCACCCACCCACCGTTCCTTACATTCCCGCCACACCCACCACTGATCATCCATCCATTAGTGTTCATCTCCTGTCATTTATACACACTGCTTTACAGACACCACGACCCACGGAGGTACTGTTGCGGACAAATGAAACACACACACACTTCAAACGGGGCCCCTTTGTTAAGCATAGAATAGGACGGGTCGCCTCTACACACACACACACACACACACACACACACAACGTCTAATCCCGTTTCAAGTGTGTCTGTTTCAAGTGTCCGTAGCTGTAGATTCGCTGTCAGAAATTGTGTCCTGATTCCTTGGTATGATGAACCGCAACTAGCCGAGCCTTGATGATTCGAACTACTGTGTGTTGTAGGGAGACACACCGTTGTTCGAACCTTCAAAGCTATAGGCTGCTGTTTGCGATTCACTTTTGCCAGGAGATCGGGACACTATTTCTGACCGCGAGTGGACAGTCACGAGCAGTAAGTAGTCCTGGGCCCGTATTCACAAAACATTTTAGAGTTTGGACTTGTTCGTATGTTTGCAATTCTGACCTCGCCATATTGTTTCAGGTTCATTTCGAAGGAGTGAATAGTTTTGCTATTCTATTTGAGTGAGCTATTATTACGATTTCGAAGCAGTGTCGGGTACTATAGTCCTTGCCATGAATGAATGCTTACGAACAAAATTTTAAGTTAAGAGTGAACTTTACTTTTGTGAATACGGCTCCTGGAACATAACACCGAGGCTGAGAGTTAGTCTACCCAATTTTTTTACTCACCATTTTCTTCTGTTTTTTCCCGTCTACTTTACCTTCAGTTCTCCGTTTCCTTCCTGATGCTCCTCACCGTTCTAAAAAGAAAAGAGAAGTGTTCGGGAACCCCTTCGAATGAAATGGACTCAACAGATGATGTGAAACTATACCGTAGCTTTTTAGTAATATTGGTTCATTTGATTAGCTTTCATTCACTTCATGCAGGACTTTTGATCGTAACTGTACATGAAAACACTCCAAACGTCAAATATTTGGAGTACGGTGCATAAAACTTTGTCCTTCTTATGAAAAAATATATATATAAACTAAAAGGATAAACTCTGTATTGTCAACATTGTTTTGGATGAAGTGAAGGCGGTTCTGGCCATCATAAACGCGTTGTCATAACTCGTAGAGGACATTCCGAATTGGTTACGTGTTCCTTGGTGCGCCCCTCTACAATGATATAGGGAGCCTGAGGGGATAAAGGCACCCCTCACACGGACTGGTCATTGTCCGGGCAATATTGTGTGTGTGTGGCCTGGACCCTGGACCCTGGACCAGACACAGCCAATGGCCAAACTCTGGACAAGAGACACAATATATGCTGATACATACAAAATAGATAGAGGTATATGTTTAGGTAACTATGAGCAGACAATATATTGATTAAGTGATGGGCAACTAAATTATATGGCTATATCGTGTATATAATTGCAGTAATTATGCAAAATATAATATATATAAAAGACAGTTAAGAGCTAAACGTCAAATGCATTTCATACAAATATAAGGAATATCATAAATATTTGCATAGTAATAATAGCCTATTCTTGTGTAATGATTTTCTCCCCTTAATTGACAAACTCAATGAAGGACGAGAATATTGTTATGTCCATTCATGACTTTAAACCAAGAACTCTTTGGACACACGTTACGGAACGAAATGTGTGTGTGTGTGTGTGTGTGTGTGTGTGTGTGTATGTGTGTGTGTGAAAGGAACATATGTTTGTCGCTTTGTGTTTGTGTGTCAGGGCGTGTTTACTTGATAAAGTATATGTTTGTTGGTTACTCTTAGGTGTGTGTGTGTGTGTGTGTGTGTGTGTGTGTGTGTGTGTGTGCTTGCTTGCTTGCGTGCGTGCGTGCTTGCTTGCTTGCTTGCTTGCTTGCTTGCTTGCGTGAGTCAACATCCAATACGAAGGAGTTTGGTCCATGAGATCTACGTCCACATCACTTCATGAGTTCTTTATCTCGCCTCTCAATATCTGCGTTATGAGAAGGAAGAAAGAAAGGAAGGAAGGGATAAAGGAAGGAAGGAAGGAAAGGAGGAAGAAAGGAAGGGAGGAAGGAAGGAAGGGAGAAAAAGAGGATGGAAGGAAGGGAGGAAGGAATGAAGGAAGGAAGGAGGAGGAGAGGCTACAAGTGGGTCAGTGAGAAGGTAGACAGACTCCAACACTACCATAATAGAGCGTCCCCCAAGTACCCCCTGTAGAGATAAATAACCATAAAAGATCTCCTAAGCGGTCCCATATGCCAATAACTGCATGAGGCACAATAACTGCAATGGCTACAATAACCGCGGCATCTCCTCCCTCAATGCCCCAGAGGGTGTGGTGGGCCCTGGGGGGTGGGGGGGTGCGCCTCCGGGGGGAAACGCCACGCCGAATCAGATAAAAACCCGGCCGGCTGAAAGACTTGGATACAATGGTAAAACATATGAATGGCCCCGCGTGCTGCCACCTCGATATACAGACACTCCTGTACTACACCACCGTCCCTAGTGTGTTCTGAGTGTCTGGGCTATCCTATCAGAGTGGCACTGTACCCATCAGGACGTGTATCTATCCCCTTGCAGTATCTATCCCCCTGAGTATGAAGGATGTGTGTGTGTTGAGGATGGAGTAACGGGACTCACACACTCACAAAAGCAACTCCACCCCCGCAGATACTCCAGCTGGCTTCTTGTTGCCATAACATCGATCACTTCTTTCCTCTCTTTGTCAATTATTTCTAGCTATTCAATTAAACTTACTACGACAATCATTACTAACGAGTTCACAGGCTATGTACGAAAGGTTTGGCAGTTGTTGATCTGTTATATTACGTTAGAGAGACGTAGATAATTCACTACCAAAAGAGGGAATCGATCACCCAACAATTGCCAGTCACTTTATTTGAATGAAGTCGAGTCTTTATCCCTCTTTTTAGGCGTCCCCTCTCTATTGTCCCAATTCTAAACAGTATCATGACTTTTTCGAGTGGTTCTTTCAATGGCAGCGATTAGGTTGAATCCGCCTCCTCAATCCGTCTCCCTTCATCGCGTTCCTGTTGTGTATGTGTGAAAATATATGTGTGTGTGTGTATATATATATATGTATGGTATGTATGTATGTGTGCGATGTAGGACGCCTATGAATGTGAAATAGATAGATACAAACACACACACACCAAGACACACACACAAACACACACACACACCAAAACACACACACACACACCTAGAGCCCAATTGCGTCCCCGCGTCCGTCCCCCTTGTTTTCGTGTAAGAAGCCACGCATAAACCAAGAGAAAATGGTAAACAGGGTAAAGTTGGGAGGAAGCACAGAGAAGAAGGCCAGGCAAGGTAGTCCATCCATCACACCCTCCATCCAACCACCAGCCACAGTCACAGTATAAAGTTCTGTTGTCGCATCTCTGGTGTTTAGGCGAACGTTTAAGAATGATCGTTTTGTGAATGAGACGTAAGAGTTGTTTTTCTGCTCGACTCTTAGGCCGTGGGAAATAATAACCATCATAAGAAAACTATCGGTTCTCAGATCACGACTGCATTGTTCTCAAAAGTTCACCGTCCCTTCCTGCTCGACACGCGACAGAACTAAATTTAGACCGGGACTGTATATGCATGCACCCTCGCCCTCCACCGCAAACCCCTCCATAATTAGCAAAGTAACCTCCAAATTTGTTAAGCTAATTGGTATTTAATGCCTGATTCAATAGTTCCAGGTGGCAATGGTTTCTCGGGCTGACACAAACACCGGGATAATCGCCCACCCACATTGATTATTTAATTATCAGAATAAAGTTTATGAGTTGTTTGTGCGAGTCCCGGTGCAGGATCCGACGCCTCCACTGAAGACTGAACCCCCTTGACTACCAAATTACCGCCAGTCTTGTGTATATCCGTTTGCCGGGAATGGTTGTAGGTGTCAGGTGGGTGTGAGTTGTTGGATGTGCCCGTCCTGCTTACATGGGGGTCCCTCTGTGGTCATTACAACTGGGTTTAATCAAGGCATCACGGATAAATATGATGAGAGAGAGAAAGAGAGAGAGAGAGACAATATACTTGAATTAATAATGTATATTTTACTTGTATGTTTTCTAGATTAGTGAGGTTGATACACCGTTTAAAAGTATATTAATTCTTTAGCAAGGAAACACAAGTATGTGCGCTGGTAGCTCATAATTACCAATCTATATTTGCATACAATATATCACACACACACACAAACACACACACACACACACACACACACACACACAGATACACACACATAAACACACACACACACACACACACACACACACACACACACACACACACACACACATACAAACAGCTTTCCCCTCAGCACATCACCCCAGGCATCTCACTGTGACACACGACCCCCTACCAGTCAGTCAGTCAGTCAGTTAGTCAGCCAACCAGTCCTTCTGCCAATGTGACAACAAAGTGCTATGTACGGTTGACAGCAGACATTCGCTTCAGGCCACAGTGAACTATGTGTCCCTCCCACCTCCCCCCACAAAAAAAAATAAAAAATAAAAGTGATGGTTTAATACTGTTTGCTTTGGAGTGGATGCGTATGTATTTCTAGTTAGTTATGAATGAAAATGGACTCATATTGGTTCTTATAATACCTACGGAGGATTATATTGTCCTGACTGACTGGCCAGCTTGGTGGGTCTTATCGACTAAAGATTTTATCCCCGAGGAAATTCAAACCTAAATTTTCTTTGCTGCACAAATACAGTTCTGGAATGCATTGTGTAGCTCCGTGGCTAATTTTCTACCTAAGGATGATGTGTTTAAGAAGCTCATTATGTTGAGAGGGAACACAATCATATACCCTTGCATAAAAAGATAAACAAGAAGGCAAAATGTTGTTGTTTGTCTTTGAGATGAATATTTGGGGTGAGCTCAGAGGAGACATAACCACGACTATTTCAGATGACAAGAGTCAATATTGTGTCTTTCGTTAATCATACTGTTGACAGAGATTGAGGAGTAAGTATTCTCTGAAAGATCAAAGGTGTCATTAGTCTTATCTCTCATATAGTATCATACTTTGTCATTATTATATACTGAGATTATTATATACTGACATTATTATATACTGACATTATTATATACTGACATTATTATATACTGACATTATTATATACTGACATTAGTATATACAGACATTATTATATAGTGACATGATTATATACTGACATTATTATATACTGACATTATTATATACTGACATTATTATTTACTGACATTATTATATACTGACAATAAAGCTGGTATAGAAAGACATGAAGAGTTGTATAAGAATCCTACTGACACGCCAGAAGGATAACAGCTTCGAAATAAATTGTCTCGAAACACGAAGACAAAAGAGCGAACAAGAAAGACAAAAATCGACAGTAAAGGAAGACGAACACCAAGACGAAGAAAGATGACTTCAGCTATTCCTCTTCCTTTTCATCCTCTTCCTCCTTCTCCGTCTTCCTCCTCCTCCTCCTCCTCCTCCTCCTCCTCCTCCTCCTCCTCCTCCTCCTCCTCCTCCTCCTCCTCCTCCTCCTCCTCCTCCTCTTCCTCCTCCTCCTCCTCCTCCTCCTCCTCCTCCTCCTCCTCCTCCTTCTCCTCTTCCTCTTCCTCTTCCTCCTCCTCCACGTGCCTGTACTTGATATGCATAAGAAACCTCCTCCCGAGACAGACCTCACCTCCTCCGACCACAACAGGGAGGCTCTGGTCTGCTGACGGTGACGGTGACGGTGACGGTGACGGTACGGGGGTAATAATCAGGAGTGGTGGTAATTTTGGAACAATGGATTCCTTCCTACAAACTATTCCAAGAAGTAAACAAACAACTGCACTAAGGGACCCTCTGATCTTGTATGAGACCTGGTTGGTGGCTTCTGATTCCTCCTGACTGTGCCACGAAACAAGCTCCTTTATTTGTATGTCCTACACACACACTTCACATACGTCCTACACACACACACACACACACACACACACACTTCACATACGTCCTACACACACACACACTTCACATGCGTCCTACACACACACACACACACACACACACACACACACACACACACACACACACACACACACACAAGGGAGAAGGGGAAGGTGGAGGTACAATGTGTGTGCAGTATCACCGGGTGGATAAAGCATTCCATAACAATTTGGTGTGTTGCCTCAGGCCAAGTTCGGCCATATCACGCCAAGCCGAGGGGACCACCAGAACGTACAGTCACACACACAAGTCTCTACACAGGGCCAGGGAGAGTGGAGGCAGTGAAAGAGAGGAGGGAGAGTGGGAGAGAGAGATAGGAGGGAGAGTGGAGGCAGTGAAAGAGAGAGAGAGAGAGTGGAAGCAGTGAAAGAGAAGAGGGAGAGTGGAGGCAGTGAAAGAGAAGAGGGAGAGTGGAGGCAGTGAAAGAGAAGAGGGAGAGTGGAGGCAGTGAAAGAGAAGAGGGAGAGTGGAGGCAGTGAAAGAGAGAGAGAGAGAGAGAGAGAGATAGGTAAAACGACGGTGAGATAATTATATAGAGAAGGAGATAGAAAGAAAGGTAGAGATAGGCAGATAGGAGAGATAAAGATAGATGGAAAGAGGGGAAAGATGAATTGAAAGAGGAAAGAGAGATAAACAGAACCCATAACATAACATAACAGAATCACTTGTCCCTGCTTAATAAATCATCTTATTTATGTTATATTATTTAAGAAACCCTGTGATGTAGTCAGAAAATTGAAGGTTTGTAGTGACTTCTTCAAATCTTGCCACGAAACATTATTACGTGGACTGTGTGGTTATTTTAAGGGCATTTTTGGGAGATTATGATTCCTCCAAACTATTCCCAAGCAACAGAACCCCATTAGTTTTGTTAATCATGGTCCTGTTTGCTGGTGTGCTCTGGAGGAATCAAGGGGATTTAATGTACCAAAAGTATACTAGGCTAGTCTCCCTTTAAATGAGCTGTATTCTCGAAAGTCATGAACCCAAGTTTAGATTGCATATGAGCAAAGGGAGGCGAAATGTTTGTGTGTGTAAGGTGGAGTTTGAGAGATTGGGAACGATCGAGAGAGAGAGAGAGAGAGAGAGAGAGAGAGAGAGAGAGAGAGAGAGAGAGAGAGAGAGAGAGAGAGAGAGAGAGAGAGAGAGAGAGAGAGAGAGAGAGAGAGAGAGAGAGTGTGTGTGTGTTTGTGTGTGTGTATGAATAAGTTAGTGAGTGAAGAGAGAATTGTGTGTGTGTGTGTGTGTGTGAGTGTATGAGCGAGTGTGTGTGTGTGAGTAAATATATAGAGAAAAAGTAAAAAAAAATAAAAGAGAAAAAGAGAAGAGAGAGAGAGATAGGTAGGTAGGTAGGGGGTCATACATTACATACTTGGCAACTTTTCCTCACTGCCTGCCTGCCTCCTCCTCCTCCCTGTCCCTCAATATTGTTTAGGCACATTTGAATTGGCTTTTGATATGAAATACTTGCCTTGTCCACCTGATGCCCCGAAGCGATGGATATTCTATTGTCCAGCGGGGGAGAGGGAGAGGAGGAAGGGAGGGACAGACAGCTGGGAGGAGGAGGGGGAAAGGAAAGGAAAGGAAAGGAAAGAGAGAGGGATGAGGAGGAGAGAAAAGGGAGAGGGCTATGTGATGGTTCAGGAAAGAGAGTGAAAGAGAGAGTGTGAGGGAGAGAGAAAGTGAGAGTGAGAACAAATAAAACAGAGAGAGAGAGCAGACAGGGTGAGAGAGATCGAGATCAAGATCGAGGTCGAGAGAGGAGATTAAGGAGAAGTAGAGAGAGAGAGAGGAGATGAAGGAGAAGTAGAGAGAGAGAGGAGATGAAGCAGAGAGAGAGAGAGAGAGGAGATGAAGCAGAGAGAGAGAGAGATATGAGATGAAGGAGAAGTAGAGAGTGAGAGAGAGGAGATGAAGGAGAAGCAGAGAGAGAGAGAGAGAGAGAGAGAGGTCAGTTCCCGCCCTTCCTTACTCTTTTATTGAATTTATTGAATGCTTTATCATGGCAGGGGTCCACGGTGGTCTGATCATGCAATATTGCCCCCTTGATGGGCCACTTTAATAAAATGTAATCCAAGAGAGGGGAAGGAGGAGGAGGAGGAGGAGGAGGAGGAAGAGGGGGAGGGGGAGGAGGAGGAGGAGGAGGAGGAGGAGGAGAGGAGAGGAGAGGAGCCAGGGGACTTTTTTCGTATTTGGTTTTCGGGTTATCATTTGATGGAAGATTCAGGGGGGTTGGGTGGGAAGGGAGAGGGGTGGGGGTAAATATTTTGGAGGGGGTCGCCTTGTGTGTGTGTGGGGGGGGGGGGGGTTGGTCCCTTCTTGGTCAGTCCCCGGGTATTTTGTTCTTTTATAGTTTGGGGTCCAGCGCTGCAGGGGGGCAGGGGGGCAGAGGGAGGGGTAGGGGGGCAGAGGGGGGCATATATTCTGTGGCATTTTTGTCATTCTTGGCCTCTACACACACAATGAATAAATGGCCAAAACAGAGAGAAAACGAAGCAGAGGGGAAAACAATACCTTGGCTTTTCTTTTCTGATATAATATTGAGGTAAAAAGAAAATTATATAGTATTGAAGTAAAAAAAAAAAAATCTTAACTTCGTATCAGTAACGTTGTACTGTTGTTGGTTTTGTTATTATATGCACAACTATTTTTTTTTTTTTTTATCAGATACAAACACACACACACAGTCTTCAAAATGATATTATGTTGTACAGGACGTTATGAATATGATATGAAATGGAAATATGGTTAGCAGGTGTACAAACAAACACACATTATGCCCTACAAAGACTGTTTTCTTATGGGATAGGGTCGGAATTTGGACCTTGTTGTTGCTCTACTACAAGGAGAATGAATAAAAAAAATACTTGAAGGTGAAACTGAACATGATAGATGGAAAAAACATAACACCACGAAGAAAATTATTGAAGATTAGGCTACAAATTACAGTGTTCCATTGTGCTGTGCCTTAACCTACATTGTTATTGAAGAACATGACTCCGTTTTACCTCACCGTACAGATGATTATATTATATGACTTCGTGTCCTATATAAGTAGAGTAACTATTTTTATATTAGTTAGTGGTTTACTGGAGTTATATTTATGACTTCTTGTCCTTTATAAGTAGAGTAACTGTATTATAATGTTAGTTAGTGGTTTACTGGAGTTATATTGATGACTTCTTGTCCTTTATAAGTAGAGTAACTGTATTATAATGTTAGTTAGTGGTTTACTGGAGTCTTTTAAAATCCCACCTTGATGTTCTCACCAGCTCGTCTCATTATCATATTAAAGGAACTTCTCTGAAATGGGAATTAGTACGAGGACAATTCACTATTGTGGCCCCTTGAAGGTCCCTCCCTTTTAAAAATGGAAATAGAATTGAAAGAAATGACACGCATGACTAAATTCGATTATTTTTTATTTTCTTGGCCTGGGCGCCTGTCTCTCTCCATTTGAATTTTGATTTTGGCTGTTTGAATTTCAATTGTTATTCTATTGGCTTATGACTGAGGCTTGACAGTGTTGTTCCGGTGTGAGAAGGGAGGGGGGGGGGGGGGCGGGGGGGAAAGGAGGAAGGGTGGGGCGGGGAGGGGAAAGGAGGAAGGGAGGCAGGGGGGGGGCGGGGAGGGGGAAGGAGGAAGGGAGGTAGGGAGGGTGTAAGAGAAAGACGAAGACAGAAAAAAATTGAAGGGAAATGGGAAGGGAAGCATGAAAAGGGAAGAATGAGAGGAGAGAATAGAAAGAGGGAATGGAAACGGAGAGGAGGAAAGAAACAAGGATAGAAAGAGAAAAGGGTGGCTATGTTGATAATAAAAAGGAAGGAATCAAAGGAAAAGGAGAGAAATACTAAGAAGAATGGCAGACCTAGACAATTTAGACATGGTAAGGAGTATGTATGTTGGTTGACAGGCGTCCTTGTCAAGTCACTTCCTCATAACGTCAAATACGACGAAAAAATCAATTAACAGAAGAGTAAGCATGAACAAGGGGAAGGTTGAGGCGACTGGAGGAAGGGAAGAGTAAAATGAAAACTGTATGGCTGTAACAGATAAATACAGTGAGAGATAATTACGACAGAATTGTGAATGGATTGATTTAGATACAGTAAAGTATTTGATTATTAACTTCAAATAACTTTACCTACAGTATAATTAACTTCACCTTTAATTAACTCCAATTATTTTGATGTATTTAATTAACCTGGTGTTACAAATTTCTGCAGAGTGACCTCTCTTCCTTTCAATACAAAATCTTCCTTAGTGTGTCTTTCTTTACAAAGTTTTTCTCTTTCTCATTTTAGCTGACGTGAAATCTTAAGTCACATTTGCACATTTTTTGTTCTGTACGTATCCCCCAAACTCTACCAGGAAACACAACCCCTTCAGTACGAGATAAGGGAGGTGTGTTTCGTAGCAGAGTTTGAGGGGGCCGAGTTGAGTTGGCTCAAATTTGGCCACAACAGATTGCTCCTTCCCTTAAAGACCCATCAGAGTGGCCCCAGTAGTCGTAAGGATGGGAGCGAGTATACCGGTACCAGCAGCAGCAACAGTTATCTCATCCCTCATCTCTTTACCTCATCTCTATCCCTCATTCCTCTCCCTTATTATATATCTCTCCCTACTCCCCCTCCCTTATCTCTCCCTCATTCCTCTCCCTCTCCCTTATATATCTCCCTCATCCCTTTCCCTCTCCCTTATATATCTCCCTCATCCCTTTCCCTCTCCCTCATCCCTCTCACTCATCCCTCTCACTCATCCCTCAATCCTTTCCCTCATATCTCTCCCTCATCCCCCTCTCTCGCCCTCATCCCTCTCCCTCCTTACTCTCATTCCTTTCCCTCATCACACATTACGTTCTACTTCAGTTTCTCCTTAGGGGGGGGGGAGGGGTATTGCCTGTAGTGAAATGAACAATACTTTAAGGGTTTTGGCGCCCCTTCGGCCCCTGCCATTCCCTTTCAGTTTTTCTACTTTTTCCTCTATTTCTTTCCTGCTGGCTGTCTCACCTCTCTATCACCTTCTTATGGCGCAATATGACCTCGCTGTTGTGGCGCCCCTAATATCAATCAATCAATCAATTTACTTCAGTTTACCTGCCTTCATCAATCCTTTTTTCTGCAAGTGGTTTTTAGGAGTATGTTACTAAGCATTTATTTCTCCTTACAACTCTTTATCATTCCATATTCATCCCTATACCTTACCTACCACCAGTAACCCCTCCCTCCCCTCCCCTCCCATCCACTCCACTCCACTCCACTCCTCTCCCATCCACTCCCAACACACACATCTTCCCTCCCTTCTTCCCTCCCTTCAAAAAACCCATTCTCCCAATAATAGAAAAATGGGTATCGATATTGTAAGCTGTCCTTCAGTCTGGGTGGATTGTCGAGACGGGCTACACTAACCTTCTGATGATTACATACAAGTCTGGGCCGTGTGCGCTGGTACCCATCCATAAAATTACACACACACACAGACAGTAAAAAAAAAGTACAAAGTAGAAAAATCACCCAGAATGTAATATCTGCTATGTCTGTTTTATCACGGACACCACTACTCTTTATTAAACAGGCTTAATTACCATTTAAATTTAAAACACAGCACAAATAAGAGGCAGAGGCCAGATTGCGCCGCGGAGGGGGGAAAGATTTGGATAAAAACACAAATTAGACTCAGATTTCTTCGCTCCGGATCATTGTCTTTCGTCCTCCAGACCCCGTTTTTCTCTCTTGGGTAGCTGTTTTCTTTATGGATCTCGTTGGAGCCTTCCTTCCTCTCCTGCCTCCAACCTCTCTAGTCGCGTCTACCCCTATAGCTCATCCTCCTCCTTCCGTCTCTCTCTCTTCCTCTTAATCTTCTTCCTTCTTCTTTCCCACCTCCTCTTTCTTCTCCTTCCTCCTCCTTCTCCTTCCTCCTTCATTCCCACCTCCTCTTCCTTCTTCTCCTTCCTCCTCCTTTTCGCCTCCTCTTCCTCTCCCTTTCTTCAACTTCCTCCTGTTCCATCTCCTTCCTTCTCCTCCTTCTCTTCTTGTCGTGTCTCGTGTTGTTCCTCATTCCTTCAGTTGGTTGAGGGGATCATATCATTATCATCATCATCTGTTGTTGTTGTCTTTGAATTGAAGTGATTTTGAGATTGTTGACTCCTCCAAACTTGCATGCTACAAAACAGTCCACCCCTCCCCCTTCCCCCCCCTCCACACACTCGTATACAGAAGTACAAGTCTGTCAGATTGGATGGAAGAGTCTGTTGCTACTCTTCAAATCTCCCTTAAAAAAATGAAATAAAGGGAAGATTTATACTGGAAATCAAGCTGTATCAAAAGATGCAAAGTGAGTAGGAACACGAGACGAAGAGGAAAAGAAACATGAGAATAGGAAAAAAAAGCAGAAAATACATCAGTCCAGGAATGACATAGTTAATAATTCGTACTGGGATGACACCAAGTTGACACATTTGGAGCATCAGATTCCCACAATTTATTTCAAGAAGAACTTACTTGATATTTTGGTCTGGTAACTCACAGGTGGGAAAGACGTTCAATTTTCTCTTTACTAACAAACCTTCTAGAGAGAATTGAAGGGGTAGAGTCTGGTGTTCAAATTGGGGGACTACTGATTTCCTCGAACTCCTTTGGGAAACAGACAACCTCCTCCTGTTCCTCTTCCTCCTGTTCCTCTTCCTTCTCTCCCTTCAGCTTTCCCTCACCCCATCTTCCTCACCCCCTCTTTCCCTCCTCCTTCTCCTCCTCTCCCTCACCCTCTCTCTCCCCCCTCCTCCTCTTCCTTCTCCTCTCCCTCACCTCCTCTCTCCCTCCTCCTCCTTCTCCTCTCCCTTCAGCTCCCCCTCACCCCCTCACCCCCTCCTCGGTTCGTCAGTCATCAGTGTGAGCGAAACATGTGCACCGCCAGAGTGAATATGAGAGGAAAATCATATAAAGCCATAATGACCATTTCTATGCAAATTCCTCGGCGTTTTAATACCAGGGAAATTGTGACCGCACACAAGAAACGCCTAAATTTTTTCCTCTCCTCTATTTGGAGTGTTTTCGGAGCGTCGACTTGTTGGGTTGGTGTGATTCAGGCGTGTTAGTGAAGCCATTAAGGAGCATTTAACCAAGGTAAATATAGCTACCTTGCATTTAAGTGGAGGAGGTCTTGTTGTTGGAGAATTGAAGTGCTTTAATAATACTGACTGATTCCTCTAAACGGGGATTGGATACAGTCGTACTTTTCCTTGCACATAATTAGGAATACTATTTTGCTTACAATTGGAAAGCTGCTTGTATAGAATTATTTAAGCAGTAAACAGCATCCAGGCATCCTCTCTACCAAGATACTAGTATTGTTTATATTTATTTATATATCAGTGAAAGACAGAAATGGGAAAAGAAAAAAAGAGTAAGAAAAAAAATGACGAAACGAATAACTAGAGTAAGAAAGAAAGGAAAGAGAATTAATAAAGGAATGAAAGGACCCACGTACTAGAGATGAAAGGAACAGGAGGAAAAGGAATAGGAGAAAGGGGAGTAGGATTAGAGGGGAGGTAAAGGAGAAGGAAGAGGAGAAATAAGGTGAAGAGGAGGAGGAGGAGGAGTAGAAAGAAACTGAAGAGGAGGAGAAGGAGGTATAGCAGGAGGAGGTAGAGAAAGAGAAGGAAAATAAGGAGGAGGAGATACAGCAGAAGGAGGTAGAGGAGGAGGAAGATGAGGAGGAGAAGGAGAAAGAGGAGGAGAGGGAGGAGGAGGAGAATCGTGGCCAAAGTTAAGCGAGTGTGATAACGTTGGCAGTGTCTCCCATGAATGCAGAATCAAGGCTTACGTGGGACAGTGTGGTGGAGTGTCCCCCCTGTTCAGTCTACACCTCAAGTTTTAACGGGGCATCTGGCACACCACTCCTTGCTCACAACTTGACAATTTGACCCTCACAACCTTACTCCTTGCACTCCCATCCTCACTCCTTGCCCTTCCATCCTCACCCATTTTCCTTCTATTTTCACCCCTTGCCTTCCCATCCTTACTCCTTGCCCTCCCATCCTCAGTCCTCACCCCTTGCCCTCCCATCCTCAGTCCTCACCCCTTGCCCTCCCATCCTCACCCCTTTTCCTTCTATCCTCACCCCTTTTCCTTCTATCTTCACTCCTTGCCTTCCCATCCTCATCCCTTGCCCTCCCATCCTCATTCCCTCGCCCTCCCATCCTCACACCTTACCCTTATCCTTAATTTCCTTTATTTTGGACAGTGTAAAGGTAAAGAAAAGGTTATTGACTAAATGATGATAATGATAATATAGTGAAAAAGAAAAGTAGAAAACATATATAACCTATATTAAAAAATTTATTATGTCTGTGCACAAAAAAAATTCTTCACTCACGATAAGTTGTAAGAAGGAGAGAATAAAGAAACTAAAGATGACGATATATTTGATTTCACTATTTTAATGATGGAGAAAAAAATATATATGTAGGCTCGTGGTGGAATATATTTTGGGTGAAATCACATGATAATAAACGCGTGTGTGTGTGTGTGTGTGTGTGTGTGTGTGTGTGTGTGTGTGTGTGTGTATGCGATGATTTGACTTGATTTATTTTATTATGCCAAGCCTAAAAAACACTACTAACCTCTGAAAAAAAAAAAAAAAAAATGTACCCTATAATATTCTGTGTATCCGGATTATACTCGTTTACTCCCGATTGACGTGATGCTCCCCCCCCCACCCCGCACCCCCCAGCCCCCAGCCCCTACACAGACCAACCAATCTTCGGACCGCCAGGCAGGCAGGCAGGACCCTATATGAAGTTTTTTTTTTTTTTTCCATATACCTAACCAGCCAAGCGCCAAAGCACCTAAAAAGAAAGATGAGCCAAGCAAGCCGTGTACAAAAATATCTCTCACGTTCCCAGTACATTAGAATTTGTATGTATGTGTGTGTGTGTGTGTGTGTGTGTGTGAGAGAGAGAGAGAGAGAGAGAGAGAAAGAGAGAGAGAGAGAGAGAGAGAGAGAGAGAGAGAGAGAGAGAGAGAGAGAGAGAGAGAGAGAGAGAGAGAGAGAGAGAGAGGCAGAGAGAGAGAGAGAGAGAGAGATCTATTTTCTGTACCTATTGTTAAATGCAGTAATTAATGAAGAGTAGACACAAACAAACAAACAATCAATGATGAGTGGGTGGCTTGGATGGGTGAGTGGATTGGGTTGGATGATGTGATGTGATGAAGGCGTTTGGTCAGGTGTGTGTTGGAGAGTTCGTTCCTCATATATATACCGAGCGAGACCCTTACTAAAGCCCCTTCCATCAGCCTCCATCAGTGGTAGACCTCATTGGGGGCGTCTCATTCAAGTGGGGAGGGGAAGGGATCGAACCCAAGTGAAAGAAGTGTGGAGACTTTATTTACGGGGGGAGAAAGAAGGCCCATGGAAGTGAAAGGAAAAAGGGGAAGGAGCGAAGAAAGGGAGGAGTCTATCTTTTTTAAGGGGGAAGGGAGGGATGTGGTGGTGGTGTGTGAGGGGTGAGATGGTGGGGGTGGTGGTGGTGTGTGTGAGAAGGGTGAGGTGGTGATATGTGAGAGGTGAAGTGGTGGTGGTGTGCAAGAGAGGTGAAGTGGTGGTGTGTGTGTGTGTGTGTGTTGAAGGCCCCACCCACCAGCTTCACAATGAACCACACACCGGATTCACCCATAAACCCTGCCGCCTCTTGATTAGTTAAATGGAGCAGAGCCAATTAGTTAAACCTCACAACACCACACCAACATTTCAGAGTGTGTGTGTGTCTCTCACGTGTAATCTCTCTTGGACTGAGGGTAGAATAACATACAAGTGAAATATTTTATATGAATTACCATATATATAAACTTTTTGTGTAAGTTCATGTACTGTACCCCTTAAGAATAATTTTTAAGGGGGTAATTCGCTTTTGTTACATAGGAGCTCGTCGATTCCTCCAAAGTATATGTGCCATGCAGGAAACAGGACCAGAAGAGCAAAAATAATGGTGTTCTTTCCGTTGCTTGGAATAGTTTGGAGGATTCAGTTGCATGCTCCAGAATTACCAACACAAAACTTCCCCCCATAATGAACCCAATATCAAATTAGATAAATAAGATCAGTACAAAATCCACATATATATAGGTCCTTTCTGTGATGTTAGTTGTGTAAGTTTGAATGTTTATAAAATCACTATATTCATTTCATAGTTGATAGAATTGAAGTTCGCTTACCTCATACTGTTCCTAAGTATGTTAAACACTTGGTATTATTTTCTGCTTGAGGAAAGAGTAAAAGAGTGGATATTTATTAAGTGTTCCCCTACAGTACTAACAACAAGATAGATACAGACAGATTCTAAACTCCTGCTCACTGCCGCCAGAGGTTAGTCAGTGTAATCGCTTGGCCTGTAGTGCAGTTATGAGTATGAGTATTAGTTTTCCTCATTCATATATATTAAAAAAATTAATAGAAATAAATATAAATAAAATAAAAGCCCGTCCAGATATCCCACGAGTGCCATATTTAATGTATTTGATGTGTGAAAAGCATTGATTGATTGATGGATGGATATTAGGCGCCGCAACATCGAGGTCCTATATATATAGCGCCAGAAAAAAAGTGATAGAGAGGTGTGACAGCATGAAAAACATTGAATATTCACCAGAGTCAAGTCGTGTGATTACAGTCTCTTGTATGCATGGATCCTACTCTGGTGGTAACTAGGACGACTTTCGAATCGTACTGTAGCAAGCCTTCCCCTTCCCGTCTTCCCTTCAGCTGGCCACCCTGTCATGGTCTTGTGGAGGAGTTCCCTTGTTTGTCTTCCATCCGGCTAAGTGCAAGTTCGGCGCCTTCCTCCGTCTCTTGAGTCTGCCTGGTAATGGACTTTGTACTTAACGGGATAGTGTGCTTTGGGTACATTAGAATGTCTTGATTCCTCCAAAGTATGCCAGGATACAGATCCAGGTTAACAAAAGGAATGGTAATCTGTTGCTTGGAATAGTTGAGAGGAATCAGTTGCTCCAGATTTACCACCAAACACTGTAGCCTACTTCCCCTTTAAACCCTCCTGGGGAATGCTAACTTCGTGACCTTTTGAAAGAGGATTGTATTTACAGAAGGTATAATAATTCATAGTGTTATAAAATATCCCCATTAACATTTACGACCACTTAAAGGGAAGAAGGGAAATTATTTGGAGTGAATGCGCTCACTGCTAATCTCCTCTGAACACTGAAAAAAAAAAAAAAAAAAAAAAAAAATATGTCCCATACTTGCATATCACTGAGGCATTCTGTTTTCTAGCAGAGTATGGATGACTCACTAACGTTTCACTCCAAACAGAACATACGATCCCCTGAACCTCTACAACAAGTTATTATGCTATATGGTACTATATAATATAAAGCATTGCCTCTCATCAGTGTAAGTTGTGTGTCCATCAGACTTGCTCTCCATTTCCTTATTTTTTTGTCGATGGTTCAATCTAAATAATATATAGTTTGTTGCTTGTTAGTTACTTTTGAATTCTTAGTTCTTTGGTACGGTTGGGAGGCTTGGAGGTTAATGGTCGTATCATATTATAAAACCCAAGTGAAAATAATCTCTGGACATGTTTTTGTTAGTTGGTGTTGAAATCAGGTTTAGGAAAATACAGATCATCTTGAACGTGTGATCCAAGATAATGGCTGTTTTCAGACATGTAGTGAATGCATCTTGTAAATAATTTTATTATACCATGATGTAGCCGTGGTATGGGGTCTGTTGTGGCGAGTTTGTGTGTCGAGTTTTGGCAGTTGTCCAGTCGGGGGCAAAAGTCGTGTGGCCACATCTGCCAAGTCATGAAGTACAGTATGGAAATATAAGTTTCACAGTTTAGTCAAATAAATACCCAGAGTAGTAGTGGATATTGTAATTCTGGGTTGGTGAATGTGTTGGTTCGATAATTGTGCTTTATGTTATCCCTCAAGAAACACTAAATGAGGCAATACGACTTTGGCCGCTGACAGTACTTTACGATTCTCTTCAAGTCTGTTGGTGTTGGTAAACTAAACCCAATAACAGGACGCAGCCAAATATCATGGCAAACACCATTTTCTTCCCCAAGTGTAAGGGATCACTGAACAGAACAAGGACATGACATAGCGTTTTCTTGTAGTGCATAGTTTCTAGCAGGTGTATTGGAGAGACTTTTTGTAATCCCTTTCCAGAAACACTGTGTATTCTGTTAGTGTCTAGCGCTTCCCACTAGTTTGTGATAATGATGTGGGATTAGTGTGAGTAAGTCCAGGAAGTAAACGAAATACTTGATTACCTCTGCAGAACCTAGCATTCTGTTTGTTACTATAAAAAGTTGTCTCACCCATCAGCTTGAGTGAACCTCCTCATCAGTTAGTGTATCTGTACAATCACCATATTAACACTTCCTAGGTAATCACAATGACTAACTCTGATCCTCCCCCTCCGCCTCCGCCTTCACCACTCTAAGTGTATGACAACTCGTTTCCTTTGTTTTGTTAATGCTGGTCTGGTTTTTGTTAAGCCGCTTTCCTCACATCCTAGTTCATCCTGACAACACCTCTCTCTCTCTCTCTCTCTCTCTCTCTCTCTCATCCTCCTCCTCCTCCATCTCTTATACCTTCTGTCGTTCCTCCTCCTCCTCCTCCTCCTCCTCCTCACCCCTTCTCCTGCCTCTGCTTCATTTACATATAATAGTGAGGCGAACAAACACGCGGGGGAACTTTTTCATCGCCGGGAACAAATCCAAGAAGATAATCGTATGCGGCTGGGAGTGTCGGGAGGCGCTACACCAGGCCCCCCCACCCCCGCTTACCCCCACTTCCCCTCCCCCCTCCCCTCCGCTCGCCCCTCCTCTCCCCCCTCCCCACTCCCCTCCCCTCTCCCCTCCCCCCCCCTCCCCCTCCAACCTCTGATCCCGCTAACGTCCACACAACCCCGTGTAGTGGCTGCAGGCGACGATGACGGAGGTTGAAAGTTGTTGTTAGGTTTCTCCCGCCCCCGCGACAGGTTCCCGAAGGAGAGTGAAGGTTAGGAAGGAAGGAAGGAAGGTATAGTATAAGGGGTGTCAGAGCTGCATGGCGCTTGGCGGGTTGTCTCCTAGTCTTGCGTTTGGTGAGTTGTAACCCCCTTTGAAGGAACGCCTCGTCTATACGTATGTTGGCCTAAGTCGCCGTGTCAGGATCTCATCAGGAAAAATTAGCTTTATGAGTTTTATTATGTGTTTGGCTCGGCGGAAGACAGTCATAAAGGAACCGACGAGTCCGACGCCCGAATTTTAAGTTATTCATGTAATGTTTAGGCGGGTGTTGTTGTTGCCGCCCCTCATGTGAGTTTATGAACGTATTCATTTGCTGACTCGAGGGGCTTGTCGGATCGTTGGAGGCACGCACCAACACCAACACCATCTTCGCCTCCTTCAGACTGACACCAGTGGGCACCGCATATAAAAAAAAAAACAGGCTATTATTATTATTATTATTATTATTATTTATTATTGTTAGTAGTAAAAAAAAACAGGCTATTATTATTATTATTATTATTATTATTAGTTATTATTGTTAGTAGTAGTAGTAGTAGTAGTAGTAGTAGTAGTAGTAGTAGTAGTAGTAGTAGTAGTACATATGTGTTAGGTACTGTGGGTGTTGGTTATTTATTTGGATTATATAGTTAAGTAGGAAGGGTTTTGTATAGGTAGGTAAATAGGAACTAGGAAGGGTTTTGTATATAAATAGGAACTGGGAAGGGTATGTTGCCTTCTCTTAGGTAAGCATGTAATTAGTCAGTTTGTTGTGGTAATCGTATAAGCTATAATTATATAAGTGATCTCATTCTGAACACAAGGACATAATAAGTTTTCTCCTGCATGAGTTTATTTACATTCACACATTGCAATAACATTTGACTTGTTCTCCTGAGTTAGAATAAAAAAAAAATACAAATAAAATATAAACGAAAAGAAGTTCTTATTATGTCGTCGGTACATTTTTTATTCCATTAAAAAAAAAATAATAAAAAAAAAAAAAATAATAATAATCAGACGTCATTGATTCTGTGTTGTACTGTGACACAAAGAGACATTTATTATTCCGTTTAAAGTCTTCACAAGAAAAGGAATTATTCAGCCAATGAGTCTTGTGCCACCCGCTGTTGTTGTCACTTGTGAATTAGAATGGCTTTGTTCTCTCGGGGCTGGCTGGGTCTTGAAGCAGGTCGAGGAGGTCCCAAGTCATCAACTCACCAAACGCCCAAATCACTGGCTGACGACATGACCAAAAGTTACTGTAATGTTTTTTTGTTTTTTGTTTTTGTATCCTGTTAGTTTGTGCTGTGTGTTGATATTGTGATGTATTAATATATTTGTGTTGATTGTTAGCTACTTCCTCCACCGTACGTACATACATACATACATACTGTTAAATATAATGCTATAAAAAAAGGAAAGGTTTCAGTGAGAATAATGAAGGTGCATGGACAATGTTGGCGCTTAGTTAGTTATTGGTGAGTTGTGCTGCAGCTCGTCGTTGTTGTTGTGTTGAATGGCTGCAACAAAAGAAAACATGAGATGCTTATCTGGATGTGAGAAGAGTGGGCCAAGCAAAAGGCATTAATTAACAAAACGACATAAGAGACAAAGCGCTTGTTCATGCAAAGTACATGCGTTACTGTGTGTGTGTGTGTGTGTGTGTGTATGTGTACGAGTGCTGGAGTGTGTGCTCGCTCTGTGTGTGTGTGTGTGTACGAGTGTTGGAGTGTGTGCTCGCTGTGTGTGTGTGTGTGTACATAATTACGTGTGTATGCATAACTGTACTTGTTTGTGTGTCGTTCTTTATAATTATGAGGACCGAGATGATCAGCAACTTGGAAAGAGGAAGAGAATTAAGCGTTAAGGGGATAATTCACTTTTGTTGCATTGGAGTGCCTTGATTCCTCCAAAGTATGCCAGGAAACAGGACCAGAAGAGCAAAAATAATGATATTCTGTTGATTGGAAAAGTTTGGAGGATTCAGTTGCTCCAGAATTACCAACACAACATCTCCCCCCCCTAACTTGAATCTGGTTACTAAGGAGGTTCTGGTAGAGAGTCTAGTCAATGGGGATTAAATTTTTCGATGCAATAGCCACGACGCTCTCTGAAAAAAATGATGGATTAAGTGAACATGGCGGGATGTACAGTCGGCGGCAGAAGTCCTGTCAATTCACCTGCTTCATGGACTCGAGGAAGACGCACGTTTTCTACACCTAATAATCTCGAGTCTATGAACATCGCGTGTCTCGGTGAAACTAGTGAGGCGACAGGACTTTTGTCGCCGACTGTACACTCGCGATCCTAAATATGTAACCAGGCTTGCTTCGAATAGCCTGATCGAGTATTAAATGAGCTATAGCAAATATGAAACTGGAGAAGCGTTGTAATTGGTTCACTACTTTGTCAAATGATTCGAAACTTCAACAAAACCTGTGGATACAAATTTTGAGATGCGAGTGTAGTATTTTCAGAGCTGGGGAAGAATTATTATTATTATGTGCATGTGTAGAAGAGAAGGATTATTCAAGGGACCACTCAGTATAGGAAGAGTGAGTAACATAGGTGAGGAGTGAGTGAGTGACAGTACGAGGAGGAGTGTTTTAAGGAACCACTCATTTAGTTAGGGAATAGTGAGTAACATAAGGAAACAGGGAGTGAGTAAGGGAGTAAGGGCACGAGGAGGAGTCTTGAAGCGACATCTCTGCTAGTAAGGGAATAATGAGTGACATACGTAAGCAGGGAGTGAGTAGGATAAGGGAGTAAGGGCATGAGGAGGAGTGTTGTCGCCGACGGACAACCGGGTGTGAAGTTGTTCAGGGCTGTCGATCATCACATCACACGCTGTCTGCCGCCGTCACGGTGTTGCCTCCCTCTCACCCTTCCTCCCTCCCTCTCACCCTTCCTCCCTCCCTCTCACCCTTCCTCCCTCCCTCTCACCCTTCCTCCCTCTCACCCTTCCTCCCTCCCTCTCACCCTTCCTCCCTCTCTCCCTTCCTCCTTCTCTCCCTTCCTCCTTCTCTCCCTTCCTCCTTCTCTCCCTTCCTCCCTCTCACCCTTCCTCCTCGCCTTCCTCCCTCCCCACGCTTAGGGATAGGGTGCGAGTTTCTTCATTCAGGATGGGTGGAGCTGGAGGTAGGGAGGTAGGGAGGTAGGGGAGGCATAGAGCAAGATATGTTTGGGACGGTTGAGAGACAAGATCTATCTATATACTCTATCGCTATCTTCATAAATATTCACCCACCTTCCCTATTAACCTCATCTTTTCCCTCTATACCCTTGATTAAAAACAAATGCAAGAGTGGAAATCGAGGCAAAAGAACCGCCAGAATATAACATGGCCAGGGTAAGTGGGGTAAAGATTTGAGAGAAGGGAGTTGTTCCTACCTAACGTTAGCTGGCAAGGGTGAAGGAGTGAAATGACAATTAAGAACACGATAAAAGAAGAATGAGTAAAGATGATTTAAAGAGATAAATGACACACACACACACACACACGATAGAAGAAGAACGAGTAAAGATGATATAATGAGATAAATGGCACATACACACACACACACACACTCATGTCTCCAAAAGGCATGAATCCATACTTCGAATGTTGTGAAAATACGTGATATAATATAAGAATAAGAACATCCCATGACGTGCGAACTATGTCACTAATAATTACTACACTGAGTTGTTTATGATCGCTGCTGGAGTGAAGTTGAGAATAAAGAACAGAATTATCCACTTTGTAGCGTGACGGGACGGCCACCACGAGTGAAAAAAAAGAAGTAATTTTATAGTCCATTATGGCAAATTCTGTCCTAATTATTTTGCTGTAAATCTCTGATGGAGGCTTGGAATAAAATACGTTCATTAATATAATCTGCACAGTGTATAGACTTTTATAATCAAGAACATCATTTTAACATTTATTTGATTAGATATGATTTATTTTCTCTTTACTATACGTCATTAGAGAACTTATTGTACACTCGTGATACATAATTTCTGACCAGAGTGTGAGGAGCAGAAAGCTTCGAATCGCCTGGTATTGTTCATTTCCCCTCCCAGTACACCAATAGAGGCTGAGTTCGAATGCTGGGTATGTGTGTGTGTGTGTGTGTGTGTGTGTGTGTGTGTGTGTGTGGTAGTGTTCATTTCCCCACCCAGTACACATATAGAGGCTGAGTTCGAATGCTGGGTAGCCTATGTGTAGTGCCTACCGTTCGTCTCTGGTCAGAAATTACGTATCACGAGTGTACTATGCCATCTTGACACTGGGAGATACAGAGATGGAAAGGATACCTGCCTGGAACCTGTTGAGAGGAATACCAGGTAAGGTTGCTGTAGGCTGAGTGCTTTAGGTGGTATAGGTGGTTGCGGGAATAGGGGACAGACTTTCTACACACCCTTATTCCCGCACCCTATCCAGTCCCCCCCAAGCCTGTCCTCTACTCCCGCACCCCCTTAGATAATTCCTGGTGAACCATTTTTATCTGTTTCCATAATACACACTCCTCTCGTCAGCTATTTTGTCACAATAGAATTTCACCTCTTAGGATGATTTCAATTTTTGCTCTGAACCCCCTCTTATTCTATCGTCGGTTTAGCCTACAGTGTTAGGAGAGGCACGTCATGAGTAAATTAGATAATGCCACCTCGCTTCAGGCTCTCTAACCCTCATTATTACCCAACATGATCATTATCAAGAAGTCTTTAAAAAAGTATTAAGAAGCCTTTCACCATGAAGACCAGAATCCCTATCCTTAACGTGATTGATGAAGCGGCAATATTAATTAGTTGACGTGTTTTTTGTTCAAGGTCAAAGCCAAGGCGGTCATGATATAATGTGGAGTCTTTATGATTTATTACACTGGCTCTGAGATACACACATGCAGGCTGGCGTCACATTAATTAACATGCAGTACAAGTCGCTTGTCACAGCCAGCCAGACCGTCACCACCACACACTCCCATTATACATACACGTCTCGAGGGTGATGATTCAACCTGAGTAGAGTTAAGATTGGATGCTGTGTTGCAGGTTAATAGTCATTGGTTACAGAAGAGGCAGGAGCATCTTTAATTAAACCGAGCTGCACCAACAATTCATGTACACAGTTTTACTTAGTTGTTTGTATTGCTGTGTGTTTGTTTGTTTGTTTGTGTGAACGAGTTGGTTTTTTCCCCTCCATGATGCCTGACGACACCTCCTCCCCATCACCATTCCTCACCAACCTCACCATCAATGTCACACTCGCTGTTGGCTCGGTAAACACACACACAACTTTCTGCTCTGACTTTTGGCAGATGTAGTTCTTCCTACTCATTCGTTTTTGTGTGTTGAGTCGTGCCCTGACGGAGTATGAAGGTTTGCTCACAGTCCTCATCCAACTCTTCTGCTTGTATTTATGTTTGCATCTGTTATTGGGTCTCGGTGGTGTATGCTCTGTCACTCATTCATTATTCACAATACACACACAGAAATCGTACCACAAAGCCAGTCTCGTTCTCTGTTTTGGAACATTCTCTTGGATTGTGCTTTTGTCCACACTACTTCAACGAAATTCGGAATGCACAGAAGCAAGTTAAAAAATATTACGTGTGTATGTGCTATGTGTAAAAAATGCTACGTGTGTATGTGCAGATTTTATCACAAATTTTTATACGTGAAGGTATAAGATGATGTTATAGCCTACGGAGTGTCTGCTGAAGCTGCAAGTGAGGCTCACATCACATCAGATAGGAGCCGTGATGAGGGAGTCAAGTTTAGAGTGGTGTTGGTGCACCTCCTGGCATCAGTGAGCGGAATAACAAGGGTAATGATGGTGTGAGTCGGGCCCCAGCCACTACCTCCTCCTGCCACTTCACGCTTCACTGTCCGCCCCGGAGTCACACTTTTTATTGACCTTTTTTCTTGGTTGTCGCTGGATTTTTTTTCTAGGATCTTAAAACCCTTATAAGATCACAGGGTTATATCTCGCTCGGCGTCGTAACTCATTAATATTTTCAAAATATTTTAATGACGACAAAATGTTGCGAGTAGCCTCCCTCTCAGATTTCCAGTTTCCTTACGAGAGGACTTTTTTTTTCTTTTTCTTCTTTCTTCCAAACGCGCTTAATAACGAGGAAAAAATTTGGGCCAGTCGGGTGTAAATTTGGAAGTAATTAAAAGTGGCAATCAGGTATAAAAACATAATTAAGTCAGCAAATTAGTGTGAACGTATCCCTTACGATATTAGCGCCGGGGGATCTTAATTTTTGCCCCTACTGGGATTAAACCCATGATAACTCGAGATTAATTTCTGGAGAGTGAGCCGGCTGTAACCTGAGTCTGGGGGGAAGAAATATAGTGACGGATTAGTGACGCTAGATATATTTATTTTTTACTTTATTTTTTACTTTACTGAAGCGAGGAATAATTAATACACTAGTCCTCTGGTTTTGATGTTCCATATAATATACAAGGGTTTACCTGGACTTGGAGGAGAGAGGTGTAGGGTAGGGTAGGGTAGTGTAGGGGAGGGATGGGGAGTGATGGGAGGAAAGAATGGAAGGGGGAAAAAAACGGGAGTGTCTGTCTTCTTGAGGGGGGAAGAAAGACGAGGATGAAAGAGGTAGAAAAAGAGGGAATAAAGGTAGGGATGGAACTCGGAGGGGAGGAGGAGGAGGGGAAGGGAGAGAGTAGGAAGGAAGGAAGGAAGGGAAAAATTGAGATGCAAGGGAAGGAAGGATTAAGGAAAGAGGGAAAAGGAGTAAGGAAAAAAATTAGGTGCCATATACAGGGAAAATAAAGAGAGGAAAAATCATCAGTTAGGAAGTTAAGGGGAGAGTATACGTTTGACAGATTGGAGTGCCTTGATTCCTCCAAAATATACCAGGAAATAGACCCAGATGAAGAAAAATAATGGTATCCTGTTGCCTGGATAAGTTTGGAGGAATCATAATCTCCAAAAATGTCAAAACTATACCTTCCCTTTAACGTAAGGTAGTAGAGGAGGGTGGAAGGTAAAGGGAAAGAAGAAAGAGAAAAATATAAAGGAATATGATGGAAAGAAAAATTAATTAATGAAAAAAAGAATATCGGAAAAACTTAGATAATTAACATTGACATTTTAGTGTTTTGTTCTTGTTTTGCTTTGGTGTGTGTGTGTGTGTGTGTGTGTGTGTGTGTGTGTGTGTGTGTGTGTGTGTGTGTGTGTGTGTGTGTGTGTGTGTGTTAGTTAATGAAAAGTGTAGGGTAGTGATGGAGACGGGAGGCAAATGGAAGAAGGAAGGAAGGAAAGAGGGAGGGAAGTATATTAGGAAAAGAGGGAGGGAGAGAAGAGAGAGAGAGAGAGAGAGAGAGAGAGAGAGAGAGAGAGAGAAGGAGGGAGAGAAGTCAGGAGTAGGGACACACACACACACACACACACACACACAGACGTTTCAAGTTACAAGAGCTCCTCAATCACCGCCTACATTCACACTACTGTAGGACGTTCAGCCAACACAAAAACTCCATCCTTCGCTAAAAGACAAGAGAACAAAAATGAAAATAGGGAACTCATGTTACGTGGGAAATTAAAAAAAAAAAAAAAATGAAACAAGAGTGAGAAAGGAAGGAAGAGCAGGATGTCACGTCCATATTTCAATCAGTCTTGTCAGAGGAACGCTTTGTGGTCACTTAAGAATTTTTTAAGCCAACAAGCATGAATACGAAGTTTCTTATGGTACGGGATGTGCTTCGTTTCCTTTTCCTTTTTCATATTTGGGGGTTGATGCTTATATGACTGATCTTGATGTGACTTAATCTAAACTACAGGAACGTAGCCTCAACCTGCATGGCCTAACATAAGGAAACCTAACACGGTGTAATATAAATGCGGTAGTTTTGATGCCTTTCCTTCAAGACTCTTCCCTGGACCCTGAGAGACTTGGGGACAGTGTTGCCGGGTTGTGGACGACTGGTGACCTTTGTAATCCTGGAGCTGACGAATAGAACCCATATAATGACCAGAAAATAAAGGGTTTCTCAGGTGATCCTACAGGGAACAGATTGATGGACCATTTGTATCACCTTATTTTTCTTAAATTTTAGTTTTTTCGTTCAATTATTTTTAGTGTGATGTAATTGAGTGTCTGTTTATGTTCCTCTCAGAATTCTATCTTGATTTTATTTTCATTTTTCATTATTTTTCAAGTCTTGATAAGTGAGGATATAAGACTTACATTAATATAAAACAATATATCTTACCATATTATTCAAACAGGCTAAACTTGACACACAGTCAGTCAGTTCTCTGCTTACCATCCCTCATAATGTCTCTTCACTATTATATACCTCTCCCTAGCTCAGCTCAGCTCAGCTCATCTCTCCCCTCTGTCACATCTCCACTCCCCTCTTGGCCTGTCACCCCACCATCCATCATCTCACCATGTTATCCCTTCAGGTCCTCTGCATGTACGTCGCCTCATAATCTTGTGCATCATCATCCTGGCCATGACTTGCACTCCTCCCTTCTTGTAATTACCAGGCCTTCCTTCACCCACCGCCTCGGGATGCCCTTATAAACCTCTTCTTTAGTATCCCCTGCCAATACTCTGATCATTATCATCATCAACTCCTATGAAGCCTGCGAGATATAATTTTCGGTTAGTCGCTTGCCACTTAGTGCACGATGTGGTTAGTTGTGTGTCCATCTGTCTCTCTAATACTCACAAAATAATGGCAATATTCTTCACTAAGGTCGTCAAAGATGTTACCCTTTTATACGTGAAGGGTTTGTTTATGAAGCAATGACTCTTCTATTTCATCAGATCAATTATTCTTTCTATATATATATTTAGTCTTATTAACAAGAATGTAGGGTACTTTACCTCGTCAAAGTCAAATGATTCAAAAGTAGTGTTTATCGTATCTCAAAACTGAAAATAAATAATGAAGAATATTTACAGGACTTAACAGTATAGTACCAAGGTTATGTTCACTTACTAGTATTTATAAGTGTTGAAACATATTGAAATCCACATTGGAAAATATATTATTATCCCCATCCTCATTATTATTATCATTATTATTTTCTTTTGTTTACAGGTAAAGTGGGAGTCGAATTTGGAACCATGGATCAGGTAATGTACAAATGAAGACAATTAAGGTTGGTTTCCTCCTGGACTCTGTCACCGCTGCCGAGTTCAGGTCAAGGTCCAGCATCTTCTAATTGATTGCTCCTTATAACAAGCCTCTCGTTGGCTGGCCTTCCCGTATATACCAGTACCATTATTCCTTTGGTCGTCTTCCATCTCATTCTGAACGTCTTAGCAAATCCCCTATATACGTTTTCTCTCCCACGCCTGATTCGCATTTAGTTCCATAAGCGTCTATGCCCCACATATGGTACTTTTGTTGTTGTTGTTGTTGTTGTTATTTTATCTTCTCCATTCTATGACACCCTGCTTGCCTTAGTGTCAAATATAATACCGGTAAGTAGGCCTAGCCCAAGTTTACCCATTTTTCTGTTCGATGAAAAACTCTTACAAAATGATGTTGTAGAAATTACCTTTACATATTCCTCAGATGTACGAACCGGTAAGTCAGTTTATTTTTTATTTTTTATTTTTTTTGTTCGATGAAAACCTCTTTTTATGAAATGGTGTTGCTGTAGAAATTACCTTTATATTATTACTCACAAGCTGTCATTATAATTATATAAGTTTGTTTCCATTTTCCCGTTTATCTTATGATGTTTTGTGTTTGAAAATGTATTATTATTTTCCTGTTTATCTTGTGATGTTTTGTGTTTGGAAATGTATTATGTTTGTACTATGTATGGCAATAAATTCGAACTTAGGACATTTGAATTAATCTCCTTAGAATTATAAATTATCACAACACAAACCAACCCCTTCGAAGCCTTCAGTTCAGTAGACACTCATTAATAACCCAAATAGCTCATGAGGGAATAATTATGGTGTCGTTGTTGTATTGAGGCCAAACTATATGATGTGACTCTGTATGTGTGTATATCTCATTCTCACACTCACATCCTTCTTCCTCTCATTCTTCATCCTCTTATCCTTCATCCTTACATCTTCTCATCCTTCATCCTCAAATCCTCTTATCCTTCATCCTTTCATATTTCTTTCTCATACCCTTCATCCTCTTATATTTTCTTCCTCACATCCTCTAATTCTCACGCTCATATCCTTTCATCATTAATATATAGTACCGTAAACTTCACAGACTCGTAAACGTAAACACCAGCCAGAAAGATTTTAGTCCTTGTATGTTGTAATTTTTATGATGAATGTGTTTCTACTTTCATAATTATCCCTCATATTTATTTTCCTTTCAAACTATGCTGGGTGATGTTGAGTGTACAGTGTTAGAAGCGAATCCTGTTACACATGTTGATTTGCATTGAGTGAGAAATATACGTCAAATTAAGGCTTTACCTGCTTCTTTTCATCTCCTCCCTACGTTATATATTTATTTCCCTTCCTCTCGTCCTCCCTTTCCTATCGCTTCCCTTCCCTTTACCTCCCTCCCACTCCCACCCCCTCCCACCTACCTAATAAGACTTTTTCCTCCCTGCCTTTCTTCTCCCCTCCCTTCTTCTCAACCCCCCAACCCCCCCTCTGCCTTGCCCCTCTCCTCCCCACCATCCATTTATCTGTTTCTATTAAAATCGCATCCATCTTTTGTTTCTGTCCTCCCTCGACCCAGTCCACCGGGAACACCACAGTCCTCTTTATTTATAGATACTTACATTACATAAAAGATACATAGGAGGCAACTACAGATACAGTACGATACAGTGTGTGGGGGACCTATATAACGTTTCCTTCTCACCTCTCTCTCTCTCTCTCTCTCTCTCTCTCTCTCTCTCTCTCTCTCTCTCTCTCTCTCTCTCTCTCTCTCTCTCTCTCTCTCTCTTCCCTCCCCTAACCCCCCTCTCTCTCTTCCCTCCCCCCCCCCTTCTCTCTCTCCCCTCTTTCTGAAGTTTTCCGGATGGGACTGTAATTAATGAAGACTGGTCCGGATCTGATTGACGAGATAGAGTGTTCTTTCTTCGATTCCTCCATAAATTTCAGTAATGACTGTTCGGATACCGGCCTCTTCCTCCTCCTTCGCCTCTTCCTCTTTCTCCTCTTCCTCCTCCTCTTCCTCCTCTTCCTCCTCCTCTTCCTCCTCCTCTTCCTTCTCTTCTTCCTCCTCCTCCTCCTCCTCCTCCTCCTCCTCCTCCTCCTCCTCCTCCTCCTCCTCCTCCTCCTCCTCCTCCTCCTCCTCCTCCTCCTCCTCCTGCTCCTCCTCCTCCTCCTCCTCCTCCTCCTCCTCCTCCTTAATAAGAAACAAACCAACAAGAAAAAGATCTACGTTTGTGAAGAAGGGAAAGGTGGAGGTTGACGGAGTGAGTCTCAGAGTAATAGGTATGTATGTATGTATATATGTATGTATGTATGTATGTATGTACGGTACTAGTAAATAGCCCACTTGTATATGCACACACACGCCCCTTTCCTTCACACACACACACACATACATACATACACACACATACACATACACACACACACACATAGATCTCAGTATCATAGCATCACTTAAAGATACCAATAAACAGATCAACAACAATATAAATAACATCATCTCATTACCATCACTTTAACACTATACAAATATCAAACCATCCTTTAAAAACACTTCAAAAATATCAAATCACTTTAAACACACCAATCAACAGAACAACAACAATATAAATAACATCATCACATTACCATCCCTTTAACACATCACACAAATATAAAATCATCACTAAACACACACCAATCAACAGAACAAGAACAGAATAAATAACATCAAATAAATAACATTACCCAAGAACACCTGTTAACAGAAGCCGGGGCCAAGGCGGGTTCTGATGATTTGGGAGGGCTGAATGATTAATTGCTGAGTCTGGTTAATATTTTTCCCACATTCTCCCTAATTACATCTGGGATCAAAAATTGAAGAGGCAAAATTTGAGAGAGTGGAAAACCATCAATCTTTTGAGGAAATCATTATCAGCCTAAGCCATACATTACGTGTCCGTATAGTTCTCCTTTCTGCTTTCCCCTTCTTCCGACCTCTCCTCCCCCCTTTTCTCTTTTCTCTCTCAATTCTCCTTCTTTCCCTTATTCCTTTTCTTTCCCTTTCTCTTATTCCTTTTCTTTCCCCTCTTCCGACCTCTCCCCCTTTCTCTTTTCTCTCTTAATTCTCCTTCTTTCTCTTTCCCTCTTATTCCCCTTATTTCCCTTTCCATCCCATTCCCCTTCTTTCTTTTTCCCTCTTATTCCTCTTCTTTCATTTTCCCTCTCATTCCTCTTCCTTTTCTCTTCCTTTCCTCCCCCGTCTTTTCTCTCTTCCGACACTTATTACACACTCTATACCTACCTCCTTCTCCTACTCCTTCCCTGTTTCTATGTCTCTTTCGTCAGTCAGCCCTTCCCATCCCTTCTCTTCTTTTCCCTTCCCTTCCCTTCCCTTCTCTTCTCTTCCCTTCCCTTCCCTTCTCTTTTCTTCCCTTCCCTTCCCTTCCCTTCCCTTCCCTTCCCTTCCCTTAACTTCTTGTCCTTCCTTACCCATTGTTTCCCCTTCGGTTCTCCCCTTTCCTGGACACAATTTGTTATCATTTCACATCATCTGCCACCCTCACCCTTTTTTTCTGAATCCCTTACATTTTTCAACCAATCCCAACTTGAATTATCCATTATATCATTCTAATATTTCCTTTCCTCTCGCTAATACTTTCACTGAGTTGTCATTTCTCCCTCCTCTACCTACTTCCCTACCACAGTTTCTCTCCTCCTCCTCCTCCTCCTCCTCCTCCTCCTCCTGCAACTTTTACTTAGTTTTCTCTCCTTCCACACTTCTCACTCTCTTTGATATCCTAAACATTTTTCCAAATTATATCCTTTCCCTCAACCTCCAAAACTGTCCCCTGTTCTGCAAAGCCCAAATCTTTCTCATTCCCATCCATCCATCTCTTCCCCTCGCCCTCTCTCTCCCTCTACCCTTCCCTTCATACCAACCTTCTTTCCTCCTCCTTCCCTTCCAATCCTCCTCCTCCTCCTCCTCCTTCCACTCCTCCTCCTCCTCCTCCTCCTCCTTCCACTCCTCCTCCTCCTTCCACTCCTCCTCCTCCTTCCACTCCTCCTCCTCCCACTCCTCCTCCTTCCATTCCTCCTCCTCCTTCTCCTTCCACTCCACCTCCACCTCCTCTTCCTCCTCCTCCTTCTCCTTCTCCTTCCACTCTTCCTCCTCCTCCTCCTTCCACACCCCTTCTATCTCCTCTACTTCTTCCTCGATTTCTTCCTCGACTCTCCTACTGTTTCGCCTCCTCCTCTTACCTCTTCAACCCAATTGTGTTTCACGTCGGTCCTACACTATAATCCCTGAACGTCACTTTGGTGTCTTTTAGTTTGTATTCTCACCACAAGGACATACATGATACCAGGTCAGTGTTTTTGTCGAAGTTAATGGAAGAGTATACTTTTGTTACATTGGGGTGCTTTGATTCCTCCAAAGTATGCCATGAAACAGAACCAGATGAACAAAAATAATGGTGCCCCGTTGGAGTTAAGAGTTTGGAGGAATCATTATCTCCAAATATGTCCAAACTATACCCTCCCCTTAATCCTATACCACCTTCAGAATTGATATGTTAATTTACGCTAAACTGTTTCCTTCTATTGTGATCCAGCTTTAGTTGTATTTTCCTTCTATCAGAGTAGCTTAACGTGACACTACAGGAATTTTAGCTTCAATAGTTTAAACTGAAGAAAAAAGGCAGTGCTGATAGTGACTAGATTTAAAGCCAGAGTTGACTGTGTGTGTCTGTGCTTGCGTTGTCATCTTCCCGACTTGCTTATGCTTGTGAGTGCGCGCATGTATGTGTTGTTATATTGGTTCATCTCATCCATGTTTCTTAACTTACTTTGGAGGAATCAGTGCGCTCTAATGTACAGTTGAGCAAGTATAAAGTGGAACAAAAGTCTAGCTGTATAAGGCAGCATCTGGTAAGTGTTTATAGTAAACCCTCGTACTGTATCTTTATGAATGAATCACTGGGAACCCAAATAACAATGTAAGGTGGATCGTGATTGGCTGAACTTTTGAGTGGTGGTAAAAATGTTGACATATAATATTATAGCCAAATTTTCCTTGCACTTTCTACTCGCTCTAATGTACCTAAAAGTGTGTCAGCCCATTAATCTCCTCTCCCCTCTAGACACCACATGACACCCTGGGAAGCCAACCAGACGAGCCTCAACAAACGAGTAAATACAAGAAGTGACTCAAGACCCCCTCCTCACTCCCTCACTCCCTCCTTCCCATCACCCAGTATTAATATTCATAAAAATCTAATTTGCCCATTTCCCGTCCCTCTTATTCCTTCTTGATTTGTGTAAGTTTTGAAATTAGATTAACCCCAAGGAATACAATTGGGTCCCAGTAATTACTTTAATGTAGGGGAGCGTGAAAAATGGTAGCCTAGGGTAGGTTGTTTGGTTGGTTGGTTGGTGCCTTTCTGACTCTCTCTCTCTCTCTCCCTCTCTCGCTCTCTGTCTCCCCCCCTCTCTCGCTCTCTGTCTCCCCCCCCCCCCTTGATTCTAATTTATTCCCTTGCCTCTCCTCCCTGCCTCGCTAACCCTGCCCTCACTTACGCATCCCCTGCCTAGCTAACCCTGCTCTCCCTTACGTATCCCTGTCTCACCTCTCTGCCTTCCAAAACTGTTCAAATGCTCCCCTCTTTCACATTTACACTTCTTCCCTGCTAATTCTACCATCCCTTACACTACTCTGCCTCATCTCCAGTCTCTAGTCAACAGCAAATAGAAAATGTAAGACTACGTAACTGCAATACAACATTATTATTATTAGTTTTGTTATTTTGCTAATCGCTGAATCATTTGGTAGACCATTCGATGCAGGACTTCCAAAAAAAAAAAAAAAAAAAAAAAATCCCTCTCTTTCCATATAACCTGTGTAAGAATTTCTGCGGCCAACTGTACATAGTCGGATCAAATGAGAGAGAGAGAGAGAGTGAAAGAGAGAGAGAGAGAGAAGAGAGAGAGAGAGAGAGAGAGAGAGAGAGAGAGAGGAGAAAGAGAGAGAGAGAGGGGGGGGGAGAAGGAAAGGCTGTAGAGGAGAGAAAGTTAAGAAAGCTGATGTATGGAAGGGTAAAAAAGGAAGGAGGAGAAGTTATGGTGTTAATGTGAGGTAGGGAGAGAAGGAGAGAGAGAGAGAGAGAGAGAGAGAGAGAGAGAGAGAGAGAGAGAGAGAGAGAGAGAGAGAGAGAGAGGTATAAACGTAAGGAAGAAAAGATTCATACTATTGGATTGTAAAAAAGAAAGCTGAAAAGAGAAAGTAAGAAAAGGAGAGAGAGAGGGACATGCACACACACACACACACATACAAGGAATGAACGTAAGAGGGAAAGAGAGGAAGAGAAAATTATGAGGGTAAACACACACACACACACACACGGGTAATATAAGTACGTTGTTAGCAGCAGATAGCATATGCAAAAATGTCATTAGCATAATTTTAACTTTATCTGGACTGATGGTGGAGCGTGAATTAAACAAGCAATAACTGGCCGAGGATATGTTTGCTTAATTACTGACTATATGAGTCTAATATTCTGATAAAGGCTTGGGCGGAAATAGCCTCTTTTTTTATCTTTTTTTTTTACTTTGTGTGTGTGAGAGAGAGAGAGAGAGAGATAGAGAGACAGGGAGAGAGTGTGTGTGTGTGAGAGAGAGTGAGGGTGAGAGTGTGTGTGTGTGTGTGTGTTTGTGAGTGAGCGTGAGCGTATGTGCGTGTGTGAGCGTATGTGTGTGTATGTACTTTGTCATTGTGTTCTTTCTACCTGGCGTTGCACTTCATTCTTTACCCCACTCTCTGGTCCGAGGGTAATTGCTATTCATTCCGGGTTGGGGACGAGTGAAGTGTTCGTTTCCATTCATTGCCTCTCATCACATCCCAGCACCACTAGGTTTATATTTTGCATAGATTTTTGTGTTTTGTTTTTTTTCTGATGCATAAAAAAATCAAGTTAAGTTCATACTAGTTAATTAAGCGAAGGCCGTCTATATTCTGGTATACTTTGAAAGACTCGTGACCAGCTAAATAATATATACATGTATATATACGGTATATATTGATAGATAGATAGATAACTTTATTATCAATTTGCAATATAGCAACGTTTATAAATTGAAATTCATTTTGGCTAGAGCTCCATATTAACATAGTTGACTAAAAAAAATTATAAAAGAATATTGTAAAGATAATTATTTGCTACATTATAATTATAGCACACTAAACTTACAAACAATCACAGGAAGTATCACCAAACACACACACACACACACACACACACACACACACACACACACACACACACACACACACATGCAGTTCCAGTCATACGTCCATCCTGTTTTGTGATCTGGTGAACATTATACCTGCTACTGCTGCTACTTAGTGATGCTGTTTGTGTTCCGTGTCCTTTGTACTCTTGATATATTATGCTCCGTTGATAATTGTTTTTAATCCATTGACAAACTATTCGCTTATGTGATTCCATTTTTTTTTTTTTTTTTTTTTTTTGTCGGGTGTATCCTATGTGATGTATGTACAGCGACTGGATGATCTGCTCAGTAATGCCGTTTGTTATATACCGTTTTTTGTGTTTTCGATGTCCAAGTAGGTAGGTTAGTGATGAGTATGTACGCATGATAGACAGGGACAAATATTAATACTGAGATACGGTATAGGTAAACTCCACCAGCCACCACTTTCAAACTGTCCCTCTTTTCTTTCTATTTCCTTCCTGCTTGCTGTCTCACCTCCCTATCTCCGTTTTCTGGCGCTATATGACCTCGCTGTTGCCGCGCCAAATATCAATCAATCAATCCACCACTTTCAATTCTGTTTTCTATACCATCACCACCCAACACCACCACTACTACTACCACCACCATCACCACCACCACTACCACCACCACCACCACCACTACGAACATCCACCATCATCACCATCCTCAACTCGACCACCGCCATCACCACCTCGACCACCACCATCCTCAATTAACCCCCTTCCTCTCCACCACCCCTTCCTCTCCACCACCCCTTCCTCTCCACCACCTCTTCCTCTCCACTACCCTTTCCTCCACCTTCTCCCTTCAACTCACTCGACCACCTCAGCCTCCGCCTTAAGCTATAACTTGAGGAATTTGCCGAGGGGATTATTAAGCAATGCGCAGCTGGTCTCCCTCGGAAAGTTTTCACGCCAATATGGACTCGGGGAAATAAATCATGATGACCAGAGTCGTAAGGTGCCAGTTTACGAGAGTCGCTGGAGTGGCACGGAGGAGGAGGAGGAGGAGGAGGAGGAGGAGGAATTGTAGGAGCAGGAGGAGGAGGAGGAGGAGAGAAAAGGGAGGAAGTTAGCTATAGGCAGGGAAAGGGACGGGAGGGAAAGGGAGGAAAACCAAAGAGAGGAAAAGGAGGGGAGGAAGCAGGAGGGAAAACACGTCAAGTGAAGAGGGGGATGAGAGGAGGAAGTGTGTCGTCAACATAAAGATGGGGAGAGAGGGGGGGAGGAGGAGAGAAGAAGAGAGGGGGAGGGGGGAGGAGGAGAGAAGAAGAGAGAGGGAGGGAAAAGGGGACTGACTATGAGGGAGGCAGAGTGGATGAGTGACGGAAGCTTGAGAGGGTGAGAAAGGGAAGCTGAGAAGGAGAGTGAGTGGGGGACGAGAAATGAGAGGGCGAGTGAGTGGGTGACAGAAAATGAGTGAGTAAATGAGTGTGTAACAGGAAATGAGAGGGCGAGTGAGTGAGTGACGGGAAATGAGAGGGCGAGTGAGTGGGGGACGTGAGGAACAAGGAAATATGAGAGGGTAGGAGGAGAGAGTAAACCTGATTGAGTGAATGACAGAAGTACCAGCTAAAAAAAAAAAAAAAAAAAAAAAAAAAAAAAAAAAAAAAAGTAATCAAATTCGCTGGGCGTTCATTATCTGCGACCTTATGTATTTAAAACAAATATACTGTATATAGTTTTGATCTGTAATTCAATTCTTACAACATAATAAGTATCAAAGTAAACACAAGAATTATTATCCTCTGTCATGTTCGCTTCAACACGACAATTAACATACAACATTAAAAGTAGAAGTAAGAGGAGTTGATAAAGTTAAGAGAGTCATTCTGTTATGTTACATTGGAGTGTCTTGTATCCTCCAAAATATGCCAGGAAACAGCTTCAGATGAACATAAAAAATAATGGTGTTCTTTCTGTTGCCTGGAATAGTTTGGAGGAATCATGTGCTCCAGATTTACCAACACCATATTTCACCCTAAACCAGCAGCGATTGTGAAACGCAATATAATACCACCTGCTTATATTTACTTAATTATTTTCACCTCGGTACATACAGTATATTATATGCTTATCTATATTTACAGTTTTTCTATCAAGACTAAACCTCTCCGCGTCTTTGCTATATACCAATTATGCTTCGCTATAATATATATATTTTTAAACCTAGCTACCTATAGTTGTAATTTACGCCTTATTATACGTACAGTCACGAGCACTAATAAGTATCCAGGTGTGCTTGGAATACCTAGAGAAAGTAAATGAATGCACAATAAGATCTCCATTGGAATTATAGTTCATTGGTGAATTGGACTGTTCCAAGTTTCAACCAATGCTGTTTACCCATTATAGCTCGTGACTGTACAGTTGAGCAAGTAGAAAGTACAAGTATAATATGAGTGTATATGTCCACGTCTGGTTAACACTCAAAATTTTTTCATTCAGTCACGTTCCACTTTACATACATTGGCTGTGGAGTCTTAATTGTTTCATTGATAAGAAAACCAAGATTTATTACATAGAACTGAAAGATTTTGCCATAAACACTCATATTTTTCTTGCACTTTCTACTTACTCAACTGTACATGTTCACTTCCTTTTCCTTAACGTTGTAGCCTTGAACACACCACGGAAAATATTCTGTGAATCGGCCTCCGTCCTTAATTTTGTCGCTGGAGCCAGAGGGGCTTAAAACGAGGCGGGGGCTTTATGATGGGAAAATCGCCATTCTCAAGAATTTTTGGCAGGAAGAGCCTCAACTGCCTCGTATGGTGTTATTAAATATCCCCCTCTCTGTGTCGGTGGAGGGGGGGAGGGGGGGAGAGGATGCAGCTACCCCCCCCTCCCTCCACCCCCACCCCCACCCTCAGAGATTTACCCACGTTTTATGGGAGATGCAAAATAGGTGTGAAATATTTGAGAGTATTCGGACCTGCTTTGCATATGAGTGACTTATATTTTGTGGCTTGGCTCCCTCGTCTTAGGGAAATTCGAGGAACATCTATTCATTTTTTCCTGCCGAGATGAAAAGAGTCGGTGGCAAGGAAGCAAAGAAACGGTGTGGTTTACTCAGTCCTCTGCATTTTATGATTCCTCTCTTTCTCTCTCTCTCTTTCTCTCTCACTCTTTCTTTCTCCCCGGTTCCTGGCTACATAGATGGAACCAACCGTGTGTGTATGTGTGTGTGTGAGAGAGAGAGAGAGAAAGAGAGAGAGAGAGTTAGGTGATTGTAAGTGTGCTAGAGTGTTCATAATTATATGTCACTTGTTGAGTGTATTTGACTTTAATAATTATAAGAAGAGAATGTGTCAAGTTTCTAATAGGAGTGTAATTAAGGAAGGTAATTCACTTTTAGTACAATGGAGTGTCTTGATTCCTCCAAAGTATGCCAAGAAACAACACCAGATGAACAAAAATAATGGTGTTCTGTTGCTTGGCATAAACTTAGATAAACTCCTGAGTAAAGATCCACAAAGAAAATATTACAGTTGGCTCCACTCCCACGTTTCTCCCCTGTCGTTGCCAATGTTGGGCCAGTCAGAAATTCGAATCCCGATCCACAAGTTAAAATATTTGAAACATTCATATCTTTCACTCTATGGATATGAATGTTTCGAGTGGAGATAACTGTACGATATACTGTTGTCTCAGGAAAGATGATGTGCCCCTTACGCCCGTAGTTTAAAAAAATTTGAGGGCCCTGACTGGAGCTCTATGAATTCTCCAAACTACTCCAGGCAACAGATTCTCAATTAGAAATACTGAAGAGTTCTGTGGCCTGGATTATGTTGGAGGATTCTTAGAGCTCCAGTAAGGGCCCTCAATATTTTTTTTAAACTACGGATCTTACTACTACAACGAGGTGGTGGAGCGAGTGGCCTCAAGTCATCATCAGTCTGTCAGCAATTGTACACTCGTGATACGTAATCCCTGACCAGAGACGAACGGCACACACACACACACACACACACACACACACACACACACACACACACACACACACACACACACACACACACACCCTGCATTCGAGCTCAGCCTCTATGGGTGTACTGGGTGGGGAAATGAGCTAATACTATATAGGCGATTCGAAGCTTTCTGCATGCTCCTCACACTCTGGTCAGTAATTATGTTTCACGAGTGTACATGATATTGATTTCCGGAACAGCTGCCTGGATTATCGATTATACCAGCCCAGATATTGAGGTGATAAGGTCCTTGAGCCAGGCAGAGGAGGGGGGAGAGGGGGGAGGGGACCAGGGAGGGAGAGAGGGGGTGATGGGACCAGAATGTGTTGTTGGTTGTCATTGGCAAGAAAGTTAGTGAATGAATCTTGAGTCATGTCCATATGTTTGTTAATTAATTGGTGGTGTCTTTGTAAATTGGAGTGCCTTGATTCCTCCAAAGTATGCCAGAAAAAATAATGGTGTTCTGTTGCTTGGAATAGTTTGGAGGATTCAGTTGCTCCAGATTTACCAACACTGTACTTCCCCCTTAATTAATTGGTGGTGTCTTTGTTAAATGGTAATGTATTCTTTCATGGTATTGTCTATATTCATGGTAGTGGTTTAATCTATATGGTATTGTGTTTGGTGTTAATAATGTATGGTGTTTGTTCTTGCTCAGTAAATTCCTGGTACCAATTACATATGATGAAATTGTTATGATAAAACTTAATATTGAAAGTCATTTGTCCACAGCGAGTGAGATGAAAGAGAAGAGGGCCTGGGAACATGACATGGCTGGGTATGGCTGCTATTGATCTGCAGGGAAAGTCAGCGATAAGGAGAACAAAGGGAGACTGTAGGGGGTAAAGTGATGAAGGCTGTGAAACCATTGTAGGGTGGGAGTTTGGGATGTGTCTGTGTATTACGTGAAGAGTAAAATGTGCTGGATTGAATCTTATATATAGGGTGCAAGGGAAATAATAGGTTCTAGGTTTTTATTTTTCCATACTTATTTATATATTCAGAATGCCAGCACATGTTTCCTACCCTACCCTACCTTAACCAAACCCTACCTTAACCTAATCTAACCAACCTTAACCTTAACCTTAACCTAACCTAACCTAATCTTACCTACTCTACCTTAACCTAACCTACCTTAACTTAACCTAACCTTAACCTAACCTACCTTAACTTAACCTAACCTTAACCTAACCTAACCTAACCTTAACCTTAACCTTAACCTAACCTTAACTTAACCTAACCTAACCTAACCTAACCTAACCTTAACCTAACCTAACCTAACCATGTATACGTCATCAGCAGCTGGATGTGTGGTTGGTAGGGTTTATCATCAACAAACACAGTAGGACCAACACACACACAAAGGGAAAACGACGTTATCTGCACACCTGGCGATCAGTGGAGGTACTTTAGATCGTGTTTGCTTCCGACGCGGCAATTATGGATGTTGACATTTGCCTTTACAGAGAGATGGGGGATGGGGGATGGGGGAGTAAAGAGATCTGTGTGTAGTTAGTGTGTTTGGGGCCTGCATGGGGGATGGGGGGTGGGGGAGTAAAGAGATATGTGTGTAGTTAGTGTGTCTGGGGTTTGCATGGGACTCATCCAACCACTAGATAAATTATATAAATGTCATGTTGTAAGGCACTGTCTGTCATTTCCGTCAACTTCCTCCCGTTTTTGTTCCCAAATATCTCCGTGAATTTAATGCCTATTCGTTCTCTGCCTTCATTTCCTTGTCTAGCTTACTACCACCACCTCACCCTCATCAAATAGACGACTACTCTTCATAATGACACGTGGTTTGGGGGTTTATCACAGACTTTTTTCTCTCACAATCGAATTCACTACTTCTGCAATATTTTTCGTTCTCCTCTCTTCCTTATATGCTTGTTTTTTTGTTTTATATGACCTTGGTTCCTTCGTATGGCTATAGGAATATACTTTTTCTGTAGTTGTTGTGGCAGGTCAGAATGCTAGAGGCTTCAGCAGATTCTTAGCCAAAAGTTTCGTGGTGTTACGGGAAGCTAAATGTTTTATCTGGCAAATGTCGATCGGTAATTGTCGGCATGGTGAGACATATGATCGTTAAATGTGTAATATATACACAACCTGTTTCCACCTCTGTAAGTAACATTATCATATCATACTCGTACATTCACAGTCAATTTGGTGGATACTATCGTTAATATTATGTTTCATCATGCACGGGCAGGTGTGTGGAGCCTTTCTCTATTGCCAGCCTCAAGAGAACCAACTTTTTCTTTCGTTTGTTGAGCCTAAACTATATTTAATTTTTATTATTATTTTATTTTTTTCATGAATACAATTATTAATAGACTGACTTGGTACCTCATCTTTCTCTTTGATCTTAAGGAGACATTCTCTTGACAGTATAATGACATGGCTCAGGATTCCTCCAAATTAAGCCACAAAACAGATTCTCTTTTAGTTAACATTGGGGGTCGTCTTTTTCTTGGTATACGTTGCAGGAATCAGGAGCCCTCTACAAAAAAAAAAAAAAAAAAAATTACCCCTTGAACTTTCTGGTCCACACACACACACACACACACACACACACACACACACACACACACACACACACACACACACACATACAGAAAAACACAGACACACACACACTCACTGCACATTACACACAACAAAATGGAGTTGGTCTATGAAGCACTCGTCACGTCCACAAACCTGACATGCATGACAGAGAACCATAATACCCACAATCATCATAATTATCTCTAAGTACTCCAACTGTTGCGTCGGTGGCAAAGACGCCCCTCTTGGTCGTACGTCTCACTCGTGTCTGTAATTGTCTCCCTCTTGTAGGATTATATATTTGACCCTTGAAATGTATCGGTATTAATTGAAGGGTTTTTACTCTCACATGCAAGGGGGTCGATGGCTGCATGTTATTGTGTGTTGTTGTTGTTGTTGTTGTTGTAGTGAGGAGGTGGTGTAGTGTGGTGTCGTCGCCTGGTGATTGTCTATTGTGTTCGTGTTGTAATTACTTCAGTCACAAAGCGATATTATTAAGCTGACCTTTGTAGTCTCTCTCTGCGTGTTATTATTCGTGTTGTAATCATGTGTGTAATCTGTGTAGGTGACCGTGTGTGTGTGTGTTTATACAGTGTTGAGTGAGGGATGTCTGCAAGTCATGTATGTTAATGCCCTGCTTAATACTATGTGTGTTTGTGTGTGTGTGTGTGTGTGTGCTTGTGCTTGTGCTTGTGTGTGTGTACATATATAATTATTACTGGTATGTATAATTTAGTGTGTTATTCTCCTGTATAATGTATGCACCGGGTATATGTATTCATACAATAACGAATAATATAAATAAGTTATGTTTTCTATTATTACAAATATACGTGTACTGTAACTCTTGTGTATATCGATATAAGTGTACATTATTATCGTACAGTACTATGATGATGTCGTTGCATGTTTGTTGTCAGGCAGGAAATATTGTTTTGCATCCGGAGAAGATCAGTAAGGAAAGGTTTTCTTGTTGGTGAATTGGAAGGTCTGTAATTCCTCCAAACTATGCCACGTAACAATAGATTCCTTCTTAGTACCATTGAGGGCTTCTGTTTTCTGGTATATATGGAGGAATCAGTAGCCTTCCAATTTACCAACAAGACAACATCCCCTTAAGTAGAGAAATTAATTAAGTAACTCCTCTACTTTATTATTTTCACAATGCAATAAGAAATCTTTGTCAGGGTCTGTGCTTGCTGTCTCACCTCTCTTATCACTTTTTTCTGGCGCTATATGACCTCGCTGTTGCGGCGCCTAATATCAATCAATCCTTGTCAGGTTCTGTATCGAACAAAGAGCAACTGTGAGACAAAAATTAAAAGTTGAATTAAATATAAACTCATAAACGAGATGCAAGTGATTATGACATTTTTTTTTTTTTTTTTAGCAAAACGCTATCACTATTCTTCCTTTTTGGTCTGGGAATGAATTTTTTTTTATGTTAGTGAGCCAGACTGAAGCATAAATTAATCATATCGCTCAACGAAGATAAAATATTTAGTTATTGAAATTCGACAGTTACTGAAAGGCAGATGGAGTGACGAGACTTTTGCCTCTGACTGTACGCCCCCATCAGTTTTATCAGGTGCCCCCAACCAATCAGGCTTGACAATATCTACCCTCCCCTCCCCTCCCCTCTCTTCCCCTCCCCTCCCCTCCCCTCCCCTCCCCTCCCCTCTCCTCTCTTCCCTATAGATACTAACTGCCCCCCTCACTGCATTCCAACCCCCCATTTATTATTAGTCTCCCTTCCCTTTCAGTACTCAATACCTTCCTCAACATCCCCACCTCCCCTTCCTCCCCACCTCCCCTCTCCCACAATTACTCCAACCTTCCTCACCTCCCCTTTTCCCTTATTACTCCAGCCTTCTCCAACTCCCCATTTCCCTCGGTACTACAGCCTTCCCCACTCTAGGTACAGCTGAATGACCCCCTCCCTTCCCCTCTTCTTCCACCACTACTATCGTCCTTCATCACTAATAAAGGCGTGAGTCTGGCTTGGTGGAAGAGGACTAGTTGACTCACACACTCACTCACTGACTAGATGAGGCGATGTTTGAGGCACACGCGTCACCCATCAGATACCAGGATTATACCTAATTATATAGATTTCTTCATTACCTTCATCCCGTCTAATGAGAGTGACTGCCGTAATAAAGCGACGAGGCATCTGCTAAAAATGAAGTGAGGTATGACTTAACGTGCCGGAGTACACACACACACACACACACACACACACACACACACACACACACACACACACACACACACACACACACACACACACACACACACACACACACACACACACACATACCTACCTACCTACCTACCTTCCTGTTTCCCTTTCCTTCCTCCCTGTCCTTTATTTCTGAATTCATTAGTGTCTCAGTATACGAGTTTGACATTATTTAACATTGTTTGGATGGCAAAGTAGATATTCCTATTATCTGCAACAGAATATAATACTAACCTAACTCAGATAACACCATGAAGTATGAAGTAATTTTTTTGTGATTTTGAAGAACATTATAGTGAGAATTCGAGTTGTATGATAATAAGTTGTTGTTGTTGTTGATGTTATTGTTGTTGTTGTTCCTCAAGCTGTCTAACCCGAGCAGCCCCGATATGATGCAAGTTTTATACGCGATACTTACAGGTCGTATATATATATATACGACATAAAAAAAATTAAGTTCTGACGAGGGACATTTTTGTTTACTTTTACACACACAGCTCTCGACTTGAAACTTTTGCGTGTTTAATTTAGCGGTGAGGAGCCTTCGAAAACAGTGTGTGTGTGTGGGGGGGGGGGGGGGGGGGGGTCGAAAACAGTGTGGGGGGGGGGGGGGGGGGAG